>PVIR01005148.1:12137-66366 GCA_004026965.1 Petromus typicus | reverse complement strand
CCAACATCCAGACTTTCTGAATCATTGATATTGACCATTTAATTTGGAAGTTTCACTCTTGCCAAGGATATTTTCTGTAAGAGTTCTGGTTTCCTAATAGGATAAATTATAGACAATTATTTTATTTAATGTTGATCGAAATTCTGAGTCTCATATCACCAGGAGTTTTCAAATTTGACTTGTAGTATCTTTATATTGGAGACTAGAATAAATGAAACTGAATTTCCAAGCTCCTATTATGTTCATTATTACTAACATTTTTTCAAATCCCCAAACTGGAAATTCAAAACAGCTTTCACAATTGTAAGCTTTCAATTCCTAAACTTTTATTAGTATGAGCTTGTAGTACATAGTGTTTACATTCGCTGAAATTCCATTTTATCACAAAGAGTTGCCAAATGCTAAGGAGGCTGTGTGACAAAAGGGACCGTTCTATATGAATGATAGTTAATAGAAACATATAATAACTACAAAAACCAATATGGAAAGTCCTCAGAAAACTAAAAATAGACATTCCAGGAGATCAAGCTATTCTGCTTCTGGATATCTGGCCCAGAGAGTCAAAGACATCATATTACAGGGATACATGCATGTCTGTATTTATAGCAGCACATTTTATAATAGCTAAATATTGGGAACAGCCTTTATGTCCACAAATGGGTGAATGAATAAGTAAAATGTGGCATCTGTAAAGTTGAATAGTAGTTTGTCATAAAGAAAGTTAAACTTGAGTCATTCATAGGACAATTGATGCTCTTGGGACCATAATGTTAAGTGAAGTATTAAAACACAATCAGACACACAAGCTTATGTATGGTTTATTTCATATGAAAAATCTAAATTTTAAAATTTTCAAAAAATAAAATGCCTATAGTTTTTGATATTGAATAGCTATCATTTCCACAGTTGTGTAGATTAAGGAAGGGAGTATACAAAGCAGTCTTTTGTTGAAATCTGCAAGCCTCAGTGTATAAGAAAATTCCAGGCATAGATCCATCACTTTATGTCGACTTAAAAACATGAAGAAATTTACAAATAAAAATTACATATAATATTGACTACATGTTAACTTGTCATACTCTGGTAAATCCAGAGCAGTGACCCAGTCAAAAGAATGTTCATTGCATTTTATCTGTAAGGCGATATAGTCTACAACTGTAAAATTCATTTAAAAATCAATTTAAAGTATTTATATAATTTAATATGAATGCAATATAATGCTAGAATACAAAACACAACCGATACAATTTGTAGGAAAAGAAGAAATTGTTAACGTTAACAATAGTTTACTCAGAAGTCATGGGTTATGAGTGATTCTTAACACGTGCTTGCTATTCTTGGAACTTTCCACAATGATGAGATTTTGCTTTTACCAAAGCAAACAGTTTATTAATGGTCAACTGTACAGACCATTTGCACATAAATTTTAAAGATACAAGTGATTTGATTTGTTTCCTTTTTGCCACATAAGGTAAATGTGAGTTTTCTTAGAAATTTTAAATTATTTCTTATTATTACCAATCAACAAAATAATTAATTTAGGTTTGTATGCAGCCCTTTACAAAGTTGGCTTCGATGAAATATGACACTTTATTTGTAACTCATTGTATAAACTATATTTATTACTATATAATTTACATGAAGTAAGTTTATCAAATTTAAACATACACCGTGTTAAAAACTGTAAAATTTTATTTCATTTTAGTTGTGCTTTTTTGTGTGCATGCCAAATTTAATGTTTGGTTGTGAATAGCATTCTCTTCCTAGCTCACAAGTACAATATTGGAGCTAATAAATCATTAGATTATAAAGAATTCTCACTTCTTCTACAACTCTCTTCCTGGTTCCTTGAAACTTTTTTTTTAGACAGGGTCTTGCATGTATTTTATTTATTTATTTATTTATTTATTTATTTATTTATTTATTTATTTGGTTCCTCGACATATTTAAAAATCTCCATTCAGTTTCCAATGCTATTGAACACATGAACTTTACTTTTCCTCTCAGGCATGTTAACCCTGTAACACGGTAAATTGGTTGTGTACTTTTGAAGCTCAGAACTAATAACTGTCACCACAGGTTAGTTGTTTGTAAACTAACCAGTGTTAAGTAGCAATCCAAAAACTTGTGAATCTACTTTGGAGGTTAAAGGAACATAAATAGGCAGTCATGGTTCTCTAGAGGTTCCATAGCTACACTACACTTAATAAAACAGGTTTGCAACATTTGGTTAATTGGAGCTTTTTTAAAAAAATATTTATTTATTTATTTTAATTGAAATCTTTACTGGTACATTACATATGCACATATGATTGCACTCCACAATGGGAATTTGTGCACTACTGCAGACAATGTGCACAACTTAATTCTCATTTTTTCCCATAGCCCTACCCACCCTACTACCTGCCCATACACATAATATTTGTTTCCTTTCTTTTTTGTTATAATCTCATTATTTTTCCTCCTTCACCCTATTTCACTTTGAGTATTTTCTATTTCACAATATATAACATACAACTCATTTAATAAAAACTTTTATTAGTTTGTATTTTCAGTACATAATGATTATATTTGCTATAAGGGTTTGTCATATGTACCTATTTTAATTCCCTTCTTTTTTCACCATCTCTCCACTCCCTTCTATTGTTTAAGCATCAGATTTATTTCATTATTTTATAAGACATAACAAACTTAATTATGAGCTATACAGATTGAAAACCGGACTAATAGGCCAAAGAACACATAAAACATATGAGACAATTGTACTAAATCAAGGCACACTTTTATACTGTATATTGTCTGCAGTAGATTACAATACCCTTTATTTCTATTTTTGTATTATCTGTCTTTTAGGTTATACTTTATGTATTCATGTATGTATATAATATCAAGTAATTCATATAAAAGAAACCATGTAATATTTAACCTTATGTGTCTGTTATTCATTTAACATGATGGTATAGAGGTGCACCCATTTTCCTGCAAATGATTTAAGCTTATCCTTTTTATGGCAAAGTAGTACTCCACTGTATATAAATACTACATATTTCATCCATTCATCTATCGATGAACACAAAGGTTGAGTATTTGTATGCCAGTCTCACACATTGGCATTCTTATAGCCTCCTGCATCCCTAAAAATCTTTCTGAAGGTCAAATATAAAAATGGAAAAATACAGGTTCAATGTGGTAAATGTCTTAGCTTTCATGCAATTTGCCCTCTACAATTTTGTATGGTGAAAGTCCAGTCCCCCATGCTTCTCTCATGTTGATATGAACAAATTTTAAAACTTCGCTATTGATGAATGCACAAGAGTTATTTTGGATTTTGATTTCCACTCAAAGGAACTTCGTGTGTCTTCTACAGTGTCTATAGAAACAGTGATCAGCCTAGTACAAGTCCACCTCAGAGGAATAGAAAAATGCCGATTGCAGTGACTCCTCTTGCCTGAATATACTTATTCCTATGACTCCTGATGTTAAATTTCTTTTTTTTTTAAATTGAAATCTTCATTGGTACATTACATATACATATCATCATCACACTTTCTTAGTTTAGAAAAAAGCTTAAAGGTCCCATTTGACCCTGCTATTCCTCTGCTAGGTATATACACAAAAGAATTAAAAGATTCATATCACAGCAACATATGTGCACTCATGTTTATAGAAGCTTAGTTTGTGATTGCTAAATCTTGGAAACAACCCAAATGCCCATCAGCTGAAGACTGGATAAAAAAGTCATCATTCTTTTAGAGAATGGAGTATTACACTGCCATAAAAATGATAAGATTGAATCATTTATACTCAAATGATGTACATTCAGGATATCCTCATAAGTAAAATAAATAGGTCACAGATGTATAAATATCATCTCTTTTCGCTGGTATGAGAAAATATAAAGATGTAAATGAGTTTTAGAATGTAGGTTACATATTGTGAAATAGAAAATATTCTAAGGGAAATATAGTGAAGGAATAAATAACGAAAGTATAAAATGAGATTATAATAAAAAAGAAAAGAAACAATGCTTATGTATACAGGGGGCAGGAGTGGTAGGTGGGTAAGGGAATGGGAAAAAATGAGAATTAAATTGTGTCATATGATGGTACAAATTCTCATCGTTGAGTGTAATCATTATATGTATATGTAATGATTAATATAAATATTTTAATAAAGGGAAAAAAATCCATAAACTCAATGAAGTACTTCATACTGTTTTCATATGAGGATGGCTGCTTCTGCTTATACTTAATTCCATTTTTGCTTCTCCTCCTTGACAAAACACAGCTTGGGATTCCTTAATGGGATCGTATATTTTGATCCTGAAAATTATAAGTCAAACAAAGTTCTTTATTTTCTAAATTACTAAGCTTTAGGTTTTTTGATAAAGAAATAGAAAATGGACAAACAAGGTAGACAAGACAGAAAATGAGAGGCTAAAGCTAGAAAATAGTGGTTATTATGATAATCATAGGTTCATCTGAGTTGCAGAAATCTTCAAGAGATAGGGATTTATACAGAATTTTAATTGAAATAATTCAATTTAGATAGCAAGACTTATGGAAAGTTGGTAAATGTTGCTAAATGGGGCTTTTAGCACCTGAATAATTTGTGTGAAGTCCCAGAGTAAGGTTGTGTGTTTCTGAGACTTCCAAATGAAAACCATAGAGTTTGAAAGTATAATGCACAATAAGACTGACATAAAACATATATTTTATATTTTATGATATTTATGATATTTTATGATATTTAAATGTTTAGCAACCTTAACAAGAAATATAGGTGGAATTGCAAAATACTTGAAAAAAATTGTATTCACCCAGCAAGAAAGTCATAGAATTGTTTAAATATATAGGTGAATTCACAGAAAAGATGATATGTGGTGTTAAAACTCAAAATATAATATTTTTGAAGCAAAAACCTCAAATAAATTTTGTTTCAGAGTTTTTATTACAACAATATTTTGAATGTAATCTTATTGCAAATCCTCTATTATGCCTATGTCTTCAGATGTAGAACCTCTCCAAATTTTGCTTTGTAATCTGTGCTACTTTTCAAGAATATTACCAATATCCTGGGTTAGTGAATAGTAAACATTTTCCATTTATTTCTAAACATTTTCTCCACTAACTTCATGAAATGATATGTAAAGACTCACAGACTCAAATGCTATCAAGGATAAAGCAAATAAAATTATTCTATCACAAAATGAAGTACAGTATCAAGAGAAGAAAGCGTGCCTATGAAAAAGCTATTCAATTTCTTCTTATCACTCTATCTAGTCCTCCTGTCTCTGCTTCCTTTCCTCTCTTCTTCATTTGTATCAAGGTGAGAACCTTGAATTTCAGCTTGTGCATCATGTTCTAGCATACTTAATCTGTTATGAAATCTATAATTCATGGTGAGGCTAACACATTAAAAATTAGGAGATTGCTTTCCTTTTAACTTCCAAATTTCTTCTTTCCCTTCTGTGCTTTTTCCTGGTCCCCCAAACTCTCTTTCTTTTTGGAAAATTTTCCTCCCATTTCACAATATCTATTATACATTTTTGACCTCATTTCCATCTTCTGTTTCTCACATGAGAGAAATGATACAGTATTTACACGTGTGTGCCCTACTTATTTCACTTATGAATATGGCCTCAAAGTGCATCCATTTAGCTATAAATGTCTGAAATTTATCTTTTATGATCATAATGTCTACCTAAAATGTACCAATAAAATCAATTTTTAAAAAAGTATATTAAAATACTTAGCTCAGAGTTTGAAGAGGGTTTAGGCAGCTGTTCTACAGTCATTTAATAGCAGATTTGTGACTGAGAGGAAAAAGAAAACTCCAATGTCAGGAATGAACTTCAAAAACCACTCAACTGTATGACAAGATAATATTAAGTTGGAATTCAAAGGCACCTATAATTTAGAAAAAATATTGGTACCTACAAATAAGGCTGTAGTCTCCAGATACTTTACTTTTTCATTAGTACAAGTTTCCAGTAAATAATGATTACATTCACTGTAGGACTTGGTACCTGTACACAACACATCTTAATTCTTTTATGTCCATCACCCTCCCCCCTTCAACTCAGAGTACACTTCCCTTTTGCAAAAGATCTATCCTTGTTTTTCATATTCATTTTTTTGAATCTCACTATGTTATTTGTATGTTCAGTTTCTCATGTAGAATAAACATCAGTATTTAAGCTTGTGTACCTGATTTACTTCTTTTAATATTATGGTCTCAAGGTGCATTGACTTTCTTGAAATAGAAAGTTCTAATCCCTATGCCTGAAGCAAAATAGAATAAAAGATTCTAAGTATGAAATCCACTTATCTTATGGTGTATAAGTTGCTGCCTTCTCTTATCTTTTTAAAAAATTTTCAGATATCAGTTACTTAACTGTTCTATTATGAATATTTTATTATTTTACTCATTTATAAGGATGTTGATTGCTAAAGCACATTTTACTATGAGGAAACAAGGAGAACATATTTCTTTCCTCGGTCTTACTCCACAAACAATAGAAAAATTAATTGAATCAGATTAGTTGTCTACATATTTTAATATTTAAATTTATTTTATCTGATACATACAAATATTAAAGTTATACATATTAATGGTGTATGATTTAATGTTTGGTACTCATATGACTTATGTAATGTTTAAATCAGGTTAAACATATCTATCTCCTAAAATATTTATCATTTCTTTTTGATGAAAACTTTGTGAATTCTTTCTTGTAGCTATTCAAAGTCTACAGATAATTATTATTAGTGTGGGTGAAATAATTACTTAGTAGCATTTCAAAATAAAATATTGTATCCATTAATAAGAATTCCACATGTATTTTAACAAGGTTCAGGTTCTTCCTTCATTACAAAGCCTGGTAGTGTTCATTCTTAGGAAGCAGAGTGACCCTTCATGCCATTTTGACTTGATTTGCTTAGCAGGGGAGAAGTGACAAAGAGGCCAGCCAGAAGCTTTGTTTCTATGGAAACAGTTTCTCTCACTTCAGTCCCAGAATGAGGAGAGAGATCTTGTGATATTAATATTAATATTTATAAATACCAAGTTAGATGATTCTCCTTATTCTTCTTTCAAAGATACATAGAGAACATAGGCTGTCAAATGGACTTGCTTCACTTGCCACTGTGAAGGATTCACATAACCAGTACACAAAAAGTGGCATAAACAAAATGTGTTCATATAAATGCATGTATTTCCATTTTATGTTGTATTACTATACAGACATTTCTATATGGTATCTAACTATTGAAAATGAGACCATACTGCGAATGTGGTTTTAGCTTTCTAAGTTTTCCAAAAGATACTTTGGGATATCATCCCAGAAAATGCTTCTCTCAGATAATGCAGTAGATGAGAAAAGCAACTTTGGATGAGTCATATTTTATTAAATGGCTACAAGGATTTTGAAAATTAATGTTAAGTGCTTGGTAGTGGCAGGGAATCCAGCAAGCTAATTAAAATTGACTCTAGTTTTTCCTATATTTTAAATTGACAGTATTGAGTGGGTAAAAGTGAAATTAGGAGTTAATGAGATAAATGAACAAAATAATGCTCACATTTAATACACACATCTATCCACAATGCCTCAATATACACTTAAAATCTTTTATATCTTTTGAATCTTAATATCAGAACACAAGTGGAGAATTTATTTAGATTTACCTTTGTATTAGTCATGTTTTTTTTTTTTACTGCTGCAGGAGTGTCCTTAACCCCCATACTTAAAGGAAGAGACTTTAATTTGCTCACTATTTCAGTCCATAACTGGATGAGAGACGTTGTCTCCAAAGCAATGATGGCACTGTGAAAGGCCATAGGGGAACATGCTTTGCTAATCTGTTAGGTGTTTCTTAATCCAAGATAAAATTGATATATCAGGATTAATGGTCAGGACATTTTACCTGCTCTTTCTTAGTAATAAATATATAGAAAAAAATATTCTCACTGTACTTTCAGGGTGTCCTGACTGCTATATGACTAAAAAATAGCAGTGTATTGTTCATTGAAATAACAACCTGAAGTCCACTTTTTACCAGATGCTTAGCAATTCAGGAATGTGCTTCTGGAGAACAAAGGACCTCTTGACTGTCTTGGTTTGGAAGTGACATATGTCATTAATGTTCTTATTCTTTTGATGTGTTCTAAAGCCTTTTGGTATGTACTACCAAGTTCAAAGGAGGGGAAATAATAGCCTAGTTGTACGCCCAGGAAGACCAAGAGAACAGGTATTGGTTAAAAATAGTCATTTCTGGCATAGATACCAATGTAGTAAGTCTAGTCAGTAGATATTTTAAGGATTTCTCTTTTATTCTTTAAAGAAATAAACATGGGGGCCGGGGATTTAGCTAGGTGGTTCCAGCTCCTGCCTTACAAGTGCAAGTTCCCAAATTTGATCCCCGATAACCACATAGAACAGTGCGGGCATGGAGAATCACACCTAGCAGTAATCAGTACCACATACCAGTGTTGAGCGTGGTGGCTCAAGCCTGTAATCCCAGAACTCAGGAGGCAGAGGCAGGAGGATGGCTGAATACAGGACCAGCCTGAACTAGAAAGCGAAACCCTGTTGAGAGGGAGGGAGGGAGGGAGAGGGAGAGAGAGAGAGAGAGAGAGAGAGAGAGAAACAAGTTTTATGCTAACATAAAAGTGACAATAAAAACATAGTATTTTAAAGAAAATGATAGTTATTGAACTTAATAATTTCCTCAAACTTATAACACATGTATTTCAATGATATGAACTTCAGCTTTTTATATTATGTAATCTAGTTATACAGCAGTCACTAGGTTTCTCTGAACTTGAACATGAGGCTAGTTTGTATTTAATTAAATAATTTCACTTGAATTTAGTTGGGAAACATCAAAACAAAATAACCTATAAAAGGTATGTGAAACTGTTGGTTCCTTCATGGTACACTCGTGTTTTTTCTTACTTCTATAGTTAGCCATACATATGTTTCTATAGCTTCACTCAGCTGACATTATTTACCTACCAAATATTACCAATTTTTTTTCTGCTTGCATGTGGATTTCCCATTTTCCTAAACTATTCTTCCCTTCCTTTGTAGAAACAATATCTGCTGATGAGTCCTCTTAGAAATATTTGAGGACATTTCTTCATGTTAGTGTTACCAGACTATTTTTTTCTGAGCCAATAGTGTTACCTGTACTAAGATAAAATGGTTACTATTTCCATTTCTCATAATACATCACTATAGAATAATTGTACATTTTTATTTTCGGTATTCTGAAATGCTTTTGCTATTAGATCACCCTAGCCATGAACTTCTTATGTATCCCAGGCTGGCTTTGAACTTACATAGCCTCCCAAATACTATATTAGTCACCTTTCTTACTGCTGCAACACTATCCCTCTGGTAGTACATTTTTCTGTTGAGGGTTATGCATAAGTTAAAACTACTTCATGCATCTGTAATGGAGAGGATAAAGAACATTGGTTATGTGTGTTTAATTTTAAGTTCATTTTAGGTCTTAATATTATGCTGGCAACTTAAGATCATGGAGAAGGTTGTAAAAGTAGAAATTATGTTTTACAAAATATTTGTAATATTCATTAATACAGAAAATTAAATAAATAAATGATTTATAGCAGAAAAGAGAAAGAAGGTAGTATACATAAAGATTCTATAGAGAGCTCATGCACATGCGGAAAACTTTAGACAGTGTCATGAAGCTCTTATCCAAGGAGATAACTGTGGTCGCTATTTGAATAAGAATGAAACAACTATATACCAGCGGCACAGCAGTTATTCTAGCAATAAAAATAGTAAGTAGAGGGCTGGGAATTTAGCTCAGTGGTTCTGGCACTTGTCTTACAAGCGCAAGGACCCGGGTTCAATCCCCCAGGAACCACATACAATACTGGGTGTGGAGATTCATGCCCAGCAGCAACCAGTACCACATAGCACAGTGCAGGGCATGGTGGCTCACGCCTGTAATCCCAGCACTAGGAAGGCAGAGACAGGAGGATTGCTGTGATGTGAGTTTGAGGCTGAGCTCAGGGCCAGCCTGAACTACAAAGCGAGACCCTGTCTCAAAAAAACAAAACAAAACAAAAAATAAATTAAAAAAATAAAATAAATAGTAAGTAGAAAATCTTAAAAGGGGAAAAAAAAACATCCTGTTTAAGGAATAAAGTTGAATAATGTATTCAAAGTGTATATTTAGCCAGGGGCAAATGGCAGGAGTAGTCAGTGGGGATGTAGCCTGAAACATGTAATACAGACAAGTTACTAAAATTAGAATTAATTAATTAATTAAATTAGAAATTAATCAGAATTAAATGAAGAACTAATCAAAATTAGGAGAATGAGCATCATATATTCAAGCTGAATGGAAAATGGGTTGAATTAAAACAATACAGAATCTTGGATACTATTCTAATATTCTAAGTTGTAGTTAGTGATTTCCAGAACATGTGTGTTTGTAATGCAGACAGGGAGAAGGAGATAGATTTGAAATGGAATGGAAATGGAATTTGTGGAACATGAGATACAAGGCCTAAAAATTAAAGAAAATTGATAACTCATAATGTTTTTATTTGTTTTAGTTTTATAACCTTATATTGTTGTACTTTATTATGCTTGTGGGGAATGAGAAAGAAATATTTTTAGGACATGAGTATCAAAAATTCTGTTTTTAATATTCTTTGAGTATTGTTTCAAACACTCAAATTATTATATTCCATAGATCATGATAAGTAAGTCTGGGGTTAGTTATAAATCTTGAGTGATATAAATGCAGATGGTATCTAAAACATTGATATGGAGTAAAGTCATTGTGCTTGAGAGGAAAGGCTGAGAAGAAAGTTAGCAGCATGCACAGAGGAATTACATTTTTAGGTGTTTGCAATAGAAGAGGTAAAAATAATAGAGGATAAAGCACTACCAAAGTTGTATAAGTAAATGAAATGTAAAAGAAGTCAAGAAAGGAGAATATTTAGTTTTTAAAACTAGAGAGCAAATTTAGACAATGTTACCTTAGAGAGAGAATAACAGAAGATAGAGAAAAGAAACAAATTCAAAAATTTGCCAGCCAGGAGTGTAGTAGGGATTTTGTTGAGAACAGCTTCAGTAGAGTGGTTGTATCTTAAGCTATGTTATGGTGGATTGACTAAAATGAGAAACAACAAAATAGTCCAGGTAGCTTAAATATTTATCTAAAATCAAATTCAAATGAATGCCAGAAGAAAGAGTAAATCATGAAAATTTATTGATAAAAATAATAAATATCATATCTTTTCTCTGGTATGAGAAAATGAAGATATAAATGAGTTGTAGTATGTCTAGTTGATATCATGAAATAGAAAATATTTAAAAGGAAAGAGGGTGTAGGAGTAAATAACGAGGGGAAAAAGAATGTGAGAGTAATAAAGAAAAAAGGAAACAAAGCTTATGTATATAAGGGGTCGGGGGTTGCAGGGGGGAAGGGGCACAAATGAGAATCAAGTCATGTCATATTCTGGTAGAAACTCAATGTTGAATGCGATGATGATGTGTATTCATAAAGAACCTATAAAGATTTGAATAAAAATTAATAAAATAACTTGAAAATAACCCAGAATGATGGGCCAGTGTCCTATTAATATTATTCTGGGGCACTGTCCAAATGCATATCCCAGGTATCATTTCATTCTCTAGGCCCTTCTCGAAATATTACTTACTATTATTTGCACACAAACTGTGAGGTCAATTTGTATATTTCTAAATAAGAACTCCAAAGTTTTATATCTGGTAGAGACATAAGACTGGTATGGATATATCTGGTAGAGAAAAGAACAATATTTTATTTTTCTGTGACATATTAGGTAGTTTTTAACATGAATATACTAATCTCATTCCAGATTCTTCCCTTTTGCTTCAATGTCAAGTGATTTTAGCACTGTGATAAGAGATAGAAGGCCACAATCAGTCCTGGTAGGTTTATCTCAGAGGCTGTCCCCTTGTTGAGTCCACATATAGATTTAGTCCTGGCTCGCACACCGGCCCTCTGCCCGTGTCTCTCTTTGTGTGTCCAGATTTACTCTTTGATTAGGATACAATTCAGACTGGATTAAAGCCTGTGCTAATGGATTAATCTAACTTAATAACCTTATAAAGGTCCCAACTCCAAGTGCAGTTTTATTGTGAAGTAGCAAGAGTTTGGCCTTCAACGTAGTAAAATGGCAGGAACATGATTTAGCCTCTAACCTATGAGAATCAGTTTTCTAACTTCTCAAATTATGTTTTCGTAATTTTTAAAATATCACAAATAAATATTTCAAATATTCATGCTTCGTTTGCTATTTTAAAAAAATCATATTATGACAGACCAACTATTTCCAACCTCACATTGCCCATTTATTTCAGACATGTACAAAACACAATTTGACATTTGATGGCAGTTGGCTTCTCTGAGAAGCTTATGATGAGAGGAACTGAGAGTGGAAATTTTTTTTTGCAGAGTAACAGACGGGACGAGAAAGGGATGGAAGCAGAATTAGACACCAGGAGCTGTCAGAACTTGATTTAGGCTTGACAAAACTTCTGACAGTCGGTCAGAAGTTCCAGAGAAAAGATTATTCAGTTAAGAGATTCCTATCAGGGAAGTTGCCTAAATCCTTGTACCAGTCTTTGGCCAACAGATATGAGAGGGTGTCAGTTAACTATAATCCTTGGGATTAGGCAGCCAGTTGTCTTAAAAATGGTATATAAGGTTTTTATCTCTAAATTTTCCCCAAAGGTTAAACCAGTAGCTGTTAATAGGCATATGAAAAATAAAACAAATAAAAATCAACTCAAATATTAGGGAACAATAATAATTGCTGACATTTTGACCAGACAGTATCAGGTGACATTTTGCAGTTCATGGCATCATTTATATTTGTTTCCATCGTCTTTGATCCAAAGTGGAGAAATTTATATAGGCACAAAATTAATCTTTTCAGTATTGATTTTAATTATCATAGCAAGAAACATTAATAACAAACTATATTTTACAGAAAGGAGTATCAAATATATATATTATAGTGTATGTTGATTTGAAAATATCCAATTACTATGAAAATAATTCATGAAGCCTAATGTACTACTACAAAATAGCCAAATATTCCAAAAATGAATTAATGTATTACAGTTAATAATCATGATAAAACAAACTTATTGAGGATATACATACTTAGATATTAAATATGAGGCTAAATACTACATTTCAAATCTATTGATCATTGGACTTTTATATATTTTCAAATGAGCAAAAAGAAAACAAATGTAAAGTGATGTTTGCAGCATATTGAAAACTTGTATTTCCATTTTAAGTTTTTTTTATTTTTAATACAAATCTTTCTTTCTCTAATATACAAGAAATGAAAGGAGAAGTTAGATAAAAAATATATTCATGGCTTAATTAATGATATTCATAATCATAAAACAGAGCTATACTTAAATAGTGGTTCAATTAAAAATATATACACTACAAATTCAACAGGATTTCATTGCAAAGCTGATTAACATGTTAGAGAGTTAAATTTTGAAATCTCATGAGTACGCTTAAAAGTAACTTACTAGTAAATGATTTATGTCTAACTTCCCTTTCAAAGGATAAAATGAATAGTGGTAAAATTAGATAATTATCAGATAATGAAAATTAAAACAAGATAAAAGTAGCAGATATTTCTATAAAAATGTAAAATGCCATTGTTCATGATTAATATATCTAACATGGCATGAAATTGTTTTAAAAACACCATTCTTTCTTTTGTCTAATAGTCACTTTGGAGATTTGAATTAAAGTAATAAATGGTTATTGAAGAAAAAAGTTTAATCTTTAGCTAAAATATTTGCTGTAGTATCTCTTTTATTTTCCAATCTTTTTCAATTATATATATAAAAGGATTATCAATTCACAACTAGCTTTTCTTTAGTCCATTTTTATAATTGATCCATACAGCAAATATTTTCAGAATATTGAACTGTTTCCAAATACACAATTTTTAATCACAACTTTGCTCCAAATGATTTTAGCACAATTCACATACATTTTTCTCAAATAACAGTGGAATTTTTTTGTAGTCCCAGACTTTGAAATGTATTATCTTAATTTTGCTAGATCCCTAAATATCTTCAAAGAAGAAAAAGATTTAAGGTCTTTATTTTCCATTCACATTGGACCCTAACTAATATATCTCAAACTAAATCTTTAAATATTTGCTGGTTCGCCCAGTTCTGTTATTTAATAGCTTCCCCTAAACATGCAGGTAATTAATGTAATGTTCCCTAGTAATCTGAAGTATAATAAAATGTCTAATTGTCATTTGCGCAGTATACATGATTTCTCAAGGCTGGGTCCATTTCTTTCACTTATCTCTAACATTCTGTCTCATAATTTAAATTCTAGCCAAAACAAAGATAATTCTTTTCTTCTGCCAGGTAGCATTTCAATTCATCTTTTTTGCACTCTAACGACAGTATTTCTCTTTTGCTTCCTGCAGCATTCTATACATACCTATAGTGTTTCATTACTCTCATTTTGGTGAGGTTATGAATTCCCACATAATAGTTTCCTCAAACCCTATATCATAGACAACTCTTCATGATGCACTTCACTTGTGCATTTTTTTCTTCCAAATTCACAATAGTAGTTTTAAAAGTTCGAGTATATTTATCCGTATACACACATCCTAATGTACTGTTTTGAAAGTGCTCAGAATGAACATGAGTAAGTTCATAGTTTGTACATAAAATTCAGTCACAACACTCTTTTATTGAGAGAGAGAAGGGGGAGAGAGAGAGAAAGAGGGAGAGAGAGAGATTCAAAGAGACTTACTTCAGTGAAAAAGAAAAGCAAAATTTAGTACCTTCCTCCTCATTAAACTCCTGCTGCTAATTGGCATTGAGTGTACAATATATTTACTCCGTCTGTTTTTCTAATGCTGTGCTTTTAGTATCAGAGCTTTTTAGAATTCTTATTAAATAGTAATTCTGTTTGTTTCCTTTACTAGCAATCTAATACATCTTATCTTGTCAGGTGCTGATCATGGAATAGGTTGCATTTCTTAACACATCACTATTAAATTTGAGCTCCTATGAAATTTTCTCCCAGTGGTCTAAAACTGCCCTGTTGAATTGGTCTTGTGTTTTTGCTTACAACCTTGTATTATAGCTGAATCTTCATTTAGCTTTCCTTTGTTTGGTTCGAATTTCTATGTTAAAGCTATTATTCTTGGTTTTGGTAAATTAGAGAAAGTACCAAAAAGTCAGATTTATTTTTTCTATTTAGAAGTTATCTGCAGGACTGTTGGATCCTATTGTTTCTGATAACAGGATGGTAAGACATATAGAATCAGAGAGTTTTGCTACATGAAAAATCAGCCCAATCACAATGTGTTAAGACAATCATTTATTATTACAATCCCCAAGAGGTCATTTAGACTCAGATGAGCCTAAATGTCATTGAACACCTGCTGTATCCATAAACTGAGTATCAGATGCTAATTTAATTTTGAAGCTGAGAAGTATATAGTGAAGCTCACTTCCACATCCTTCAGATCTGTGATCTTTAAAAAATTCCATCCTGGCACATATAAATGAAGGCTTTATAAATGTAGGTCTTCTGAGGAACAGAAAAGAAAATAGTTTTGGATATACATGAGATTTATTCAGAGAAACTTTTATGAAGAAAAAAGAAATGAAAATAAAACTAGTGGAGAGAAATTTTAGAATCCACCACAGGCCTGAAACTTGTGGAAGTGGAGAACAAATAAAGACATTTTAGTAGAAAGAGCCTTGGGCTCTGGTGCAGCCTTAAGAAAGTCTCAATCTCGGAACACAGATGTCAGTGACAGAAGTCCTGTGTAGAGTCATCTGGGCTCTTTTATAGCTGCTCTTTTCAGTCAACTAGCTGGACATCAGCCTGGGGACAGCATGGCTTTGGCATAAATGCTGAGGCAGACAAAATGTGTGTGTCCCTTGCAGGCTCCCAGATCATCAGTATTCCTCTCCCGAATTCTCTCTTAAAGGGAAATTTGAATGACAAAATTAATGGACACTATTAAGGTTCTTTGCTGAAATATGAACATTAGTCTTCTTTTCTTCAATCAACCAGAATTTATTTTGGGAGATAATGATGCTGCTCAGTGGTAAAGAACTTGCCCAGCATATTCATGGCCCTGGGTTCAATCCTCACCACCACAAAATATAGGTTGATTTATTCTTCATTATCTATATTCCTCTTCCTAATTAATATAAAGCAAAAAGAGTAGCAAATATCCCTCTAGAAAATCTTTAAAATAATTTATTTACTCTATATGAATAGTGTTAAAACCAACTGAGTCTATTCAACACAATACTGAAGGAAAAGAAGAGTTGGAGATCTGATAGACTATCCAATTCTGGGAGTTCTCAAACTTTGGGTTCAATGTTTGTGTAGGATCCTCTTTGAGTTAACTTTGGTGAAAGCAGCAAGGGATGTGTACGTGTTGCTTTTCTTTTCTTTTTCATATGGATGTAAGGTATTCTAATAAGATTTGTTGAAAAACTTTCCCTTTCTCCACTGACTTACTTTTTTTTTTTTTTTTAATCAGAGTGTCACTTTTTTTGTAGTTCAGTCTGGCCTTGAGCTCAGCCTGCAATTCACAGCAATCCTCCTGCCTCTGCCTCCCGAGTGCTGGAATTACAGGTGTGAGCCACCATGCCTGGCACTGTGGTATGTGGTTCTGATTGCTGTTGGGTGTGAGTCTCCACGTCCAGTATTGTATGTGGTTACTGGGGATGGAACCCAGACCCTTGCACTTGCAAGGCAAGCACTGGAACCACTGAGCTAAATCCCCACTCCTCCACCGAATTACTTTTATTTCTTGTTCAGATTTTATATTTTATAAATTTAATATTTTCAAATTTTATATTTATGTGAATCTATTTCTGGGATTTCATCCTATTTTGTTAATACATTCACCTATTCATTTTTACCAAGACAATACTATCTTAATTATAGTATTACTATCAGACACATATGACATGAAAATACTTTCTCTCATTTCATAGGTTACCTTTTGATGCTGATGAGTATTTCTTTACTAGGGTTGAAAATCTTAATTTTGATGTCGTTACACATTTTGTCTGTTTTGTGCTTGTGATTATGATGTCACATCAAAAATATTATTGCAAAGTCCAATGTCAAAGAGTTTCTCTATAAATTTCTTTCTAAGAGTTTTATGGTTTCAGGTATTATATTTTAGTATTTAAACCTTTTTAAATTGATTTTTTTTGTACATGTGGTGCAAGATAACTGTCCAGTTTCATTCATGTACATGACAATATTTAGCTTTCCCAGCTCCTCTGTTTCTTTCTTTCCTTTCTCTCTCTCTCTCTTTTTATTTATTTTTGTTTTTTGAGACAGAGCCTCTCATTGTAGTTCAGGCAGGTACTGAACTCAGCCTCGAACTCAGCAATCCTCATATCTCTGCCCCTGAGTGCTGGAACCACAGGCATGAACCACCGTACCCAACACCATGGCACATGGCACTGACCGCTGGTGGGTGTGAGTCACCATGCCCAGTATTGTTGTATGTGGTCACCTGAGATTGAACCCGGGTCCCAGTGCCCACAAGGCAGGCGCCAGAACCCCTGAGCTAAACCTTCGACCCTCTCGAAACCATTTATTAGGGAAACTGGCAATAAAATATTAGATACAACATAAAATATGATTCCTGGTAGAGAAAAATTAATAGATTTGGCTCCTGAAAAATTAAATTGTTTTGTTCTGGGAGTGGCAATATTAAGATAATGAAAACCCAATTTAATGACTTTAGAAAATTCTTTCAAAAGTTATATATAATAAAGGACTTGTATCCTAAGTATAGAAGAATGTTTATTACATAGCTATGAAAAAATTCCTTAGTCCTTTGCGACCATTATAAACATATCTTAGACTAAGTAATTTACAAACAAAATATATTATTTAACATAGGCAGCCAATAAAATTGTACAGTCAAGATTAGTATTTCAGAATATTTGATGTATAGAAAGGGCTTTCTTTCTCACATCATCTCTGTCCTCATATGTTAGAAAGAGCAAACCAATTTTCTTGGCCTCTTTTATAATGGTAGTAACTGTGTTCATCAGGGCTCAGTCCTCAAGAACTCCTAATGGCTATATTTACTAACTCTATTATACAAGGAATTAGGTTTCAACCTATGAGTTTCAAGGGGACATAAGACAACAAATAACCAAATTAAAAGTAGCAAAATTGCTAAACAATTGTTTATTATTTCTGCTAGTTCCCATGCTTCAGGTTTTATGTTCATAGTCATACCAATGTCTTAAAGAGTTCTGCCTAACCAATCTTCCAGTAGGTTTAGTATTTCTGTTTTAATATTTAGGTTTCTGATTTATTTTGATTGTAGTTTAGTACAAGGTGAAAGAGATAGATCTAGTTTTTAATCTTTAGCAAGTTAAAACCTTGTTTTCCAGCACCATTTGTAAAAGAAGCTATCTTTTCTCCATTAACAATGTTTTGCTCTTTGTCAAAGATGAGGTGGCTTAGTATATCTGGGGTTATTTCTGGATCTTCTGGTCTGTTCCACTGATTCTCAGATCTGTTTCTTTGCCAGTACCATGGTTTATTTAAATTACAGTGGCTTTATAATATAGTTTCAAGTTGAAGATTTTGATACTCTCTGTTGTTATCTAGTTTCTAGAATTGCTTTTGTTATTTTCATTCTTTTCTGGTTTCAGATGAATTTTTGGATTTTCTTTAGCTCTGTAAAATGTGCTGTTGGGATTTCATTCAGAATTCCATTGAATCTGTATAGTAGTTTTAGGAGTATGGCCGTTTTAATGATATTGATTCTTCTTACCCAGGATCAAGAGATATCTTTCTGTTTTATGATATCCTCCCTTTTCAGGATACCATAGTTCTCAGAGCATAGGTCTTTTGCCTCCTTTTAGATTGATTCTTATGTATTTCATTTTTGAGGTGCTAATTTGAAAGGAATTGATTCCCCAATTTCTCTGTTAGTATTTTTTTGTATATTAAAGCTATTGATTTTTGAGTGTTCACCTTGCATCCAGCTATGCTACTAAATCTGGTGATTAAGTCTAGCAATCTTTTGACTGAGTTTTCAGGCTCTACATAGAGTATCGTATCATTAGCAAATAATAACTTTTAAATTCCTCCTTTCCTATGTTCATTCATTTTATTTCTTTCTCATGTCTAACTGCTGTGGATTATTTTTCCAGCACTATATTGAACAGAAGTAGTGATAGAGGACATTCTTGTGTTGTCCCTGCTCTTATTGTGAAAAGTTTCAATTTTGACCATTAAAAATGATGCTGGCTATTGGTTTCTCATAAATATCTTTTATCAGGTTTATGTAAAGAAAATCTGTTCTTATTATTTGTAGGATTTGGATCATGAATGAATGTTGGATTTTCTCAAGTGCTTTTTCTGCATTTTTTGAGATTCCCATATGGTTTTTGTCCGAGTCTGTTAATATCAAGCATTACATTTATTGACTTATGACTGTTGAACCATCCTTGTATCCCTGGAATAAATCCAACTTAGGGTGTATGACCTTCTTTATGATTCTTTCTATTAATTTTGCTAGCAATTTATTGAAGATTTTTGCATCTATGTTCATTAAGGAGATTGACCTGTAGTTCTCTTTTTTGCTTTTGGAATCAAGGTAATGGTTGCTTCCAGGAATGAATTTGAGAGTATTGCTTCCCTTTCAATTTCATTGAGGTGTTTAAGAAGTAGCGGCATAAGCCTTTCTCTAAAAGTCTTAGAGAATTCAGCAGTAAAGCCATCAGGGCCCAGACTTTTCTTTTTTGGTAGGGTTTAATTACATTTTCAGTTTTACTCTTTGATATTGGGGTGTTTAACATTTTTATATCTTCTTTCAACTTTGGAAGTTATTATGTGTCGAGGATTCTATTCATTTCTTCTGTGTTTTCCATCGTATTGGAGTAAAGGTTCCTCAAACAGGTGTTTATGATCTTTGGAATTTCTGCTGGATCTGTGGTGATATCCCCCCTTTTCATCCCTGACTTCATGAATATAAGTCTTTTTTTTTTTGTTCTATTTTCTTTCTTTTTTTTTTTTTGATGAGGTTGGCTAAGGTTTGTTTCTGCTTTCAAAGAACCAGCTTATCAATTCATTGATTTTGTGTGTGTATATGACATTCACTAGTCCTCACTGCATTAATTTCTGCTCTAACCCTTATAATACATTCCCTTGTATGATTTTTGGGATTATCTTACTGTGTTTGTACTAGTAGCTTGAGGTTCAATATTAGGTTGTTCATTTGAGCTTGTTCCATTTCCTAGTGTCAACATTTGCTGCTATAAATTTCCCTTGTAGCATTGCTTTCACTGTGTCTCATAGATTTCTATATGTTGTTTTGACATTGTCATTTAATTATAGAAACTGTTTAATTTTTGCTGTGACTCACTGTTTACACAGGAGAATATTGTTCAGTTTCCATGATCTTGTGAGGTTATTGAAATTGATTTGCTATTGATATCCATTTTCAAGGCACTGCAGCCTGACAGTATACAGAGGATAACTTCAATTGCTTTACATTTACTTAAACATGCACTATGAACTAGCATGTTTTCTATTTTGGAGAATAACCCATAATCAGCTGAGAGGCATGTATATGCTGACTTTGCGGGGTGAAATACATCATAGACAATTAGTAAGTCCATTTGTTCAAAAGTTTTGTTCAGTTCAAGTATTTCATTATTGATATTTTTACTCACTACAATTGTATTAGTGCTTATCTGGCTTTTCATGGCCATTAATATTTGTTTTACATATTTGAGGGCACTAGAGTTTGCTGCATAAATATGAATATCTTCTCTTCCTCATGGATTGTTTCCTGTAGGAAGATATACTGTCTCTCTCTGTCCTAATTAGCTTTGGTTTGAAAACTACTTTGCAAATAAGAGAGCTGCTTATGGTTTTTTGTTTATTCCAGGCCCATGAACTCTTTTTCATTCTTTTACTTCAAGTCTATGGATTTTTTTCTGAGTTAGGTATGTTTCCTGGAGACTGCATTCTGTTGGAGCTGGCTTCTTAATCCATTCTGCCAGTCTTTGTCATTTACTTGGCACACTGAGGCCACTGACAGTTATTGTTATAACTGATATAACCCTGTCATGATGTATTCCCTGTCATGGTGGATCTTTTATTCTTCCCCCTTCTATTAAATTTCTTTTCTTCCCCAATGAGTTCATTCTGCTGTGTCTCATGGGGTTGTGATACTCATTGTCTTTTTCTCGTGCAATATAGAATATTTTGGAATGCAAGTTTAGTATTAGTGAAGTTTCTTAGTTGTTGTTTGTCATTCAAATAAATTATTTAGCTCTTACTTATGAAAGATAGCTTTGCATCAATATAAGTTGCAGGATATTTTCATTTTGGACTTGACATACTTCACTCCAGCCTCTCTTTGCCTTGAGTATTTGCACTGAAAAGTTTGCTGTAATTAGTATGTGCTTTCTCTGTATGTGATTTGTTTATTTTCCCCACCTGCTTTTGATATTTCATTCTTATGTTGGATTTCTGCAATCCTGATTATTATACGCCTCAATGTAGATTGTTTTAGGTCACAACCATTTTGAGTCCTATATGCCACATTTATCTGTATGTCAAATTATTTTACTTTTCCTGTGAAAGTTTTTTGCCTTTACATCTGTCAAAAAATTTATATATATATATATTATTTATATATATAAATGCTTATATATATATATATATTATATATATATAATTTATATATATATATATATATATATTGCACTATCTTGTTTTTTCAATGGCTCAAATAAATCTTATGGTATTCTTCTTTTAGCAGCTGCTGAACTGATTTCTTGTTGTCCCTTGCTATTTTCCATAAGTAACTACTTTCTTTTTTTTGTTACTGTCACAGACTTTAATTTAAAAATTGATAAAGTAAAATATTCTCACTTACTGGTTTCAATCCTATCTTCTCTATGTAATATTCAGTCTCTATATTCATTCATCCTGTTTTGCAAACTTTCATTAGAGTTTGTATTCTGAGAATCAACTTCTGGTATCTCATCTTACTAAAAAGCTTCTGTACAGCAAGAGAAACTATCAACAGAGTGAAAATACAAATTACAATATGGTAAATAATTTTTACTAGCTGTTTCTCAGACAAAGGACTACTGTCTGGAATATATAAAGAACTTTTAAAAAATTGTCCGATCCCCAAATATAAAGACTCAATTCAAAAAGGGAGCATCTGAAATGAACAGATACTTTTCATGCAAACAAATAAAAGCATCAGAGAAACTTGAGAAATCTTTAACATCACTGGTCAGTGGAGAAATAAAGATGAAAACAACACTGAGCATGATGTGTGTGTATATATATATATATATATATATATATATATATATATATATATGTGTGTGTGTGTGTGTGTGTGTATATATATATATATATATATATATATATATATATATAAAATATGCCAATAAAGATTTGCATAATTAAAAAAACACTGAAATTCCATCTCATTCTGCAAAGA
Organism: Petromus typicus; assembly: GCA_004026965.1. Classification (NCBI taxonomy): domain Eukaryota; kingdom Metazoa; phylum Chordata; class Mammalia; order Rodentia; family Petromuridae; genus Petromus; species Petromus typicus. Next base: position 43,788 of record PVIR01005148.1, on the reverse strand, counting down.
ATGGCTATTATAACAAATCAGCTGGCAATCCATGCTTGTGGGGCTGTAGAGAGAAGGTAGCCCTATCCATAGTTCGTGGGTTTGCAGACTGGTGATATCATTATGGAGATAAGAGTGAAGATTCTTCAAAAAGCTAGGCCTGGAGGTCCCATTTGACCAGCAATTGCTCTGCTAAGTATATACACAAAAGAATCAGAAGATTCATATCACAGCTACATATGTGCATCTATATTTATAACAGCTCAGTTTGTGATAGCTAAATCTTGGAAACAATGAAAATGTCCATCAACAAGAGACTGGATAACAAACATGTGGTTCTTTTATAGAATGGAGTATTATGCTGCAATTAAAAATGATAAGATTGAGTCATTCATACTCAAATGAACATACCTTCAGGATATCCTCATAAATGAAATAAATAGGTCACTGATGTGTATATATCATATTTTTTCTCTTGCATGAGAAAATTAAAAATCAAGTCAGTTGTAGTATATATAGTTGATATTGTGAATTAGAAAATATTTTAAAACAAAGAGTGTATAGGGGTAAATAATGAGGGGAAAAGAATGTGATAGTAATAAAAAAGGAAACAAAGCTTATGTATATAGGGGTGGAGATTTCAAGGTGGATGAAGGAAGAGGAAAATTACAATCAAGTCGTGTCATATGCTGATACAAACTTTCAATGTTGAATGCGATGATGGTGTGTATTCATAATGTACCAATAGAGATTTGAATTAAAAAAATACCTGTGACTTGTAGTCCCCTTTGACCTTGTCATTCCCCTACTAGGTATATATACAAAGGAATTAAAAATTTATACCACAGTGACATATGTGCACCCATGTTTTAGCAGCTCAGTTTGTGATAGCTACACCTTTTTTTTTCTTTGCGTACCAAGGATAAAACTTTGGTCCTTCTGCTTCCAAGGTAGGCACAGTACCACGTGCGCTAAATCCCCCGTGATTGCTAACTTTTAGAAACAGCCCAAATCTCAATCAACAGAAGACTAGATAAAGATGTGGCCTTTTAATAAAACAGAGTATTACTCATCCATATAGAATGATGAATTTGAGTCATTTATACTCAAGTGGATGTACATTGGGAACATACTCTTAAGTTAACTGAGTGGGACACAGATGTGTAAATACCATAACAGTTCTCTGATATGAGAAACCGAAGGTGTAAATGAGTTCCAAATGTATGCTAAGTATTGTGGAAGAGGAAGAAAATGTTCAAAGGAAAAGGTGAAAGGAGAGTAGAGGAAAGTAAAAAAAGGAAAGAAAGATATTAATGGTAAGTAAAAGAAACAGATCTTATACATATGAGTTAGGGGATTACAGAAAAGGCAAGAGAATGGGAAAAATAATCAGTATGGCTCATCTACAAGTTGTTAATGTTGAATGTGACATAATGTATGTATAATGTGTATCAACACAATCACTTAAAAGTAATAAAAATCTACATATTTAAAAAAATCTCTGAGGCTCCAGGATTTAGCTGAGTTGTTCCAAGTCCTGTCTTGCAAGTGCAAGGGCCTGGATTTGATCCCCAGTAACCACATACAACAATATTGGCCATGGAGACTCACACCCACCAGAAATCAGAACCACATAGCACAGTGTTGGGCGTGGTGGCTCATGCCTATAATCCCTGAACTTCAGAGGCAGAGGCTGGAGGATTGCTGTCAGTATGAGGCTGAGCTCATGGTCAGCCTGAACTACAAAAGCAAGACCCTATCTCAAAAAAAAAAAAAAAAAAAAAACTCTGAGAAGATATCACATATGAACCTGAAACTATTGTAACAAAACTCATTTAGTCAGTAAGATATTAAATAGCAAATATTTACATAAAATGCATTTAAATCCACATGCTGTTAGGAGGGTGTTAACTTTAAATCTAACAAAAACAAATGCTAGTGAAGATATGGAGAAACAGAACCATGCACTTATTGAAGATGGTGTTGTGATAGACTAGAGCCATGATGTAAAATATTTCTGACCACTTTGTGTGAAGCTAAGCATAGTCTTACTAATCCACCAGTAAAACCCCTAGAAATGCATCCAAACAAGTTGAAATATATGATCCATAATTATATCCACATTAATGCTTGTTGTAGCTCTGTTTCATCATTTCCAGAACTAGCAGGCAGGCAACATGTCCTTCAAAAAGTGAATGGATAAATTAATTGTGAAATAGCCATACAAAATATTATTTAATGATAGAATAAAAAATACTAGCCATAAAATAGCAGAAACTTAAAGGCTATGGTGAAAGCCTTCTAGGTATGGTATGATTTTAATCATATAGTATACAGGAAAAAATAAGTGTACAAAGAAAATAAAATAATGCAGTGCTTTTTAGGTGTTCAAATGGACATAGGCAGAAGTGCATAGGAAAAGTATAGGGTATTTTTGGCGAGGTAAAAGCTATTCTGTATGATATTGTAATTGTGGATACAAGACATTATGCATTTTTCAAAATCCATAAAAGTTTCTGCTACAAAGAGTGAATCCTAATGAAATCTATCAGCTTAGTTTAATGGGAATGTATTGAAATTGGTTCATCCATTTTAACAAATGCATTGCATTAGTTAAGATGTCAATAATATTGTACGATGTGCAAAAGGAAGTAATGGAGGTTCTCTTTTTTACCTACTCAATTTTTCACTGAACCTAAAACTGCTTTAAAAAAAGCTAAATTTAGTTATGTATCACAGAGAATAATAAGCAACACCCAAATGCTTGCATTCATTTTATCCTATTTGAAGGATCTTTATCTTTCCATTAACAGGCTTTAGAAGGATTTCGCATGCCTCTTCCTGAATCTCTCTCTTGCCAGTTACAGCATATTGGACAGTTCTTTAAACCTCAGTTTCCCTATTGCTGAATAGGATAACATTACCTAACAGTAATATGACAAGTACATAACTGGAGTAATATCTGCATGAAATTCCATGCACATGACTTACTTCTTTTCCAAATACTTGTTTTCCTATTAACAAAGAGAAGACACAGGACTCATAGAAGCCTTGCATGTGTTCTCTCCATTCCATGTTTTTTTCTATCATCCACTCACATTTCCCATCAACAGTCAATTTTACCTATTTTGTACTTACTTTATCCATTTTTTTCAGTGCCCAGAATACAACACAGAAAATAGCTTGAGGGTTCACCATGAGGTAGAAATGAGTTTTGTTCAGAATTACAATGAGAAATTATCCTTGTTGAATTGTTGAGGTAGGGGCTGGACCCTAGGCTGAGCACCAGGAGTGGTCCTAGAAATAATCATGAATAAAACATGATTCTTGCCTTTAAGTAACTCACAGTCGGAAAAAGGAGATACATGAGAAGAAACCATACTGGTACAATCATCAACACCTCAGTGTGAGTTCATTTTTGATACTTTTTTCAGACATATTGAAAAGCACATGGTGGCCTGAGTAAAGGAAGCAAGAATCAGGGAGGAAGAAAGTGTCCCTTTAAGGCAAATGTGGGATTAGAAAAATTGGTTTTCTTCAGCACTAAACAGTAACTCCATTTACTTCAAAACTACCTTACCTGGGAGTAAATGCTTTCCTAAAACACTATTTTCAATTTTGTTTTGAGAAATACCATATTAAATGTCTGTATCTGTGGACATCTAGAGGAAGGATCTATTCTTTTTGTATTAAAGCTGAAGCAAATTTGAATCTTAATTATTTCACATTGTTTCAAAGTAATTTACTTTTGCCACATTGCTCTAAAAAAGCTGATATTCCCAGAGGTAATTTTGCAGCTTTTTTCTTTCTATGAAATAGGTACACCTCAGATATAGAATCCAAAACATTTAATGAATTAGTTTTATCCTTCCCTAGTGAAAGTCACTTATAATCATACTATAACTTAAATGGCTAAAATTCACTTTTACTCTTATTTTTGCTAATTTTATTGCTTGTTCCCAGCATTATTGATATTTTTATAACTGTGACTATACTTTCCTAGTTTAATGATATCTGTACAATTATTTTTTTCAGAGCATGTATAAAAAATAATTATTGAGAGAAAGATAGTTTCTATGTAGGTAAGACAGGAAGGAGACCGGAAAGTGTGATTCACCATATTTGTACAACTTGAAAGTAAAAACACCCTCAGTGGAAATTTATTTATGTACATACATTTTCAGTATTCCAGTCATGATTTTAATAATGCTTATAGTCATTCACTTCATAAATTAATTTATTCAATACACAGAACACAGAGGCAATATTCACCATTCCAAGTTTGAGTTTCCCAAATTTTGTGAAGTCCTTTTCAAAAATGTAATTGCTTCACTGGATATGAATGGCATTAGCTGTTCACCTATATAATAAAATATAAAACTAGATGATTCTAATAAAATACTATTTTTATTTCCCAATTATTGCAGTCTATTTTTTCAAATTTGAATTTTTTGTATTGTTTTATTTCAAAGTCAGAAACCAAGAAAAAACCTAAATCAATCCTCTAAATAAAGTCTCCTTTCCATAAATATTTATTAAGTATCTATTTGAGAGTCTTGACTTCATTTTTTCAAATTTAAATTTTTTGTATTGCTTTATTTCAACGTTAGAAACCAAGAAAAAACCTAAATCAATCCTCTAAATAAAGTTTCCTTTCCTTAAATATTTATGAAGCATGTATTTGAGAGTCTTGAATTCAAAACTAGAGAACGTTATCATAGCACTAAAATCATAAAGAAAATATTACCAGCAATTTGTTTTTTCAACAAAGTACTTTTGATCATCATCGTGTCCACTGGATTTTTATTCTTTTTACATCTTAAATTCCTAGTGCTTTAAATAGTAGTTCTTTCTTTGGCTATAAAAATAATTTATTTTACTATAGAGGCTTTTAAAAAGAGTAATACAGTAGTTGCTATTATTGCATAGTAAAACTGAATCTAAACATATATTATTCTTACACTGAATATAAGCATGCTTACCAATCTGTTATACTTTCGAGATTAAAATGTCTGCAGTTACAATCACAACTGGATGCAAAGAAGATATTCTCTGAAAAATAAAAGTCATAGTGTAGTAATTGAATTTAGTTTTCTAGCAATGACTATATAAGCAACAAAGCATAGAAATAACGTTACCAACAGTAGTAGTAAATATTAGATGAGAAAAAAACTGGCCCCTAATGCCTCATGAAAACATTAGTAGTAACATTTTAAATGACAAATGCTCATTCTTCTACTTGTAGAAATTTGAATTTCACTTGCTGTATCACCTCAAATTTTCTAAATATTTAAGTTACATCTGTGGAAATAATTACCATAAAATACTTGCCTGGGCTCAAGGATAGTTACTGTTTCAGAGTTAATGCATATTCACTTTATTAGTAATGTAATTGATTAAAATAAATAATGAGCAAGCGAGGTCAATACTGGCTTACAAGATTCATATGATAGGCAGACAAGCTTGCAATATGGTATAATAAAGACATATATAATCAAACTGTTAAGGTCTATCATCCATCAAATAACAAAACTCTATCTCAGAGTAGTAATTGAGCTGATATTTAAGAATATATATATTCCATCTGACTTTCATTTTTTAAGACAGGGTCTTGCTTCATAGTTCAGACTGGCCCTGAACTGAATATGTAACCCATACTAGCCTTGAACTCACAGCAATCCTCCTGTCTCTGTTTCTTTTCCAATTTTGTTTTTAATAATTTATTTGGAGAAGAAATATTGATAACCAGCAGAAATAATTTAAACATGAAAATGTCACATGACATTACTGCCATGCTCAATATAGTGGTGCACTAAAGTATTTCATCTGGTCTATTCTGTGTTTCGCTCTTCATGTCTGTGTTCTCCTTCTTGTCTCCTGCTTTCAAAATTCTGCCATTCTATCTTTGTCATCAAGATATCCTTATTTATTTTCAAATATTATCTATAACAGTAAATTGAAATTTATTATAATTCAGGTAACTACTTGCAATTCAAGTCAAATAAACTATAAGACAAATAAAATAAACAGACAAATCATTGGAAGACACCACTTTAGAATGTCACCCAAGCTTTGTCCATGGTAAAGAAACTAGTCACCCCAGGGATATCAGGCATGGCTATTAAGACAGCCACATTTTTTTAAATTTTGCTCTGTACCTCTTTCCCACATAAAGACAGATTTTTCCATATACTTAAGTATAGATTGGTAAGAAATATTTCCTTTTCAGTATTTTCAATGGTATAATTTTAAAAAATGAGACAGATATATGATCTGAAAATTAAGAGTTATATATAATAGAAAACACAAGATTTGCTATGAAGCACTTCAAATAACAAGTGATAAAATTTTGAGAAGAATTAAAGCAAGCCATTTAGTTCCAAAAGAGCAGAGAAAAAAGAAGAGGGAGGAGGAGGAGGAGGAGGAGGAGAAGGAGGAGGGAGACATACCAAGAGCAAGAAGTAGTTCTAAGGACTGCCATGCATGTTGTTGATATTTCTATCAAATTCTAATTTAATCTCATTGGTATTTCCCCAAAAATCTTATCAGTTAAGCTAAATAAAGTGAGTTTCTGTTTGCAACAAAGGCATTAATTCTTCCTCTCGCAAACACAATTAGTCCATATCCTTCTAAAAATTTATGGAATCTGACATGGCATCATACCTTCCACACAACTGTGGCCCAAGCACATTCAGCAATCTGAATAGCAATCTATCCCCATGTTACTGTATTTCCTCCTTCACCTTAGTAAAGTCCACCCTCAAAAATTAAGCGGATGGATCTTTTTTTTTAAATTGAAATCTTTATTGGTACATTACATACACACATCATGATTGCACTCAACAATGAGAATTTGTTCTAGTATATGACACAACTTAATTCTCATTTTTCCCATAGCCCTACCCACTCTACCACCCCCACCTCCTATGTACATAAACTTTGTTTCTTTTCTTTTTATTATAATCTCATTGTTTTTCTCCCTTCACCCCATTTCGCTTTGAGTATTTTCTATTTCACAATATATAACATACATTCTAGAACTCATTTACATCTTCACTTTTTCATACCAGAGACAAGATTCAATATTTCCACATCTGTGACCTATTTATTTCACTTATGAGGATATCCTCAAGGTCCATCCATTTAGGTATAAATGATTCAAACATCATTTTTTTCTATTCTGCAGAAGAACCACAACTTTTTATCCAGTCTGCAGTTGATGGACATTTTGGTTGTTTCCAAGATTTAGCAATCACAAACTGGGCTGATATAAACATGGGTGCAACATGTCGCTGTGGTACGAATCTTTTAATTCTTTTGTGAAGCAGAAGGATCTTTACAAAGACTTCAAATTTTATTTCATATGTCATTCAGGAGCTTGCAATGGTTTTCTGTCCCCAAGTAAATGTTTCTCTGTAACATGCATTACCCATGCTCCCACCTCCTGTGATTTTGTCTCCCGTGTCTGTAACTGCCCAGGTTCCCTCCACTGCATCAACTTTCTTACTTTTCTAGGAACACATGTCATCCAGCTTCATGCTTCCAGGTATTTGTACCTATTTCCCCTGGCAGACGCCTATTTACCACGTAGCTACTTGATAGACTTCCTCACTTCTCATTCATTTCAGTTTCCACTCTCATACTTTGTGAGAATCCTTTGTTCTCTTCATCTTATTATTTTATGTTTATTATTATAACCCAATGTGACACATACTAATTTATTATATTCCCTTCATTATTTGTAGCTTCACATCTTTGTATATACTTCAAGGTATTTGTAAGTTTGATAAAAATTATAACTAAGGAAATATATAATTCAATATTAGTACATTGTTACCAGGAAATGAATAACAAAACTGATTATTACTTTCTAAATAATTTTCTTAAAGTTAGTAGTCTTTCCATTGAAAATTAAAACACTGATGTAGATGAACTTATATATCGTTTTCACATATAATTTCTCAAAATCTAATGTGTGTATTATTTATATATTTTCATTTAAAATGCTTGATGTACAGTGTATATAAGAAACAGATTCTACCATGAGATTTAGGCTATATTAAGCAATTACAAGATACACAATTACTTCAATATTTTTACATTTTTCAGATATTAAAATGAATTCATCACAAACAACTCTTTCTGTCTTCCCTGCCTCTGTTCTCCTTCCGTTTCATTGATTATTTTGTATACACTCATGATTACAATGTATCAATGGGCTAAAAATGAAAAGCTACAATCTTTCCCTCTACAACTGACTAGGCACTCTTTCATTTATCCCTACTATTTCCAGCTCTAGGTTTTTTATTCAAGTCTTTATTGATACATTTTATTTTATTTTTTAAAAATTTTTAATCTTTATTGGTACATTACATATACACAGCATGATTGCACTCCATAATGGGGATTTGTACCAGTATAAGACACAACTTAATTCTCATTTTTTCCCATAGCCCTACCCACCCTACCGCCCCCCATATACATAAAATTTATTGATATATTTTAAATACACATCATCATCACATTCAGCATTGAGAGTTTGTACCAGAATATGACTGACTTTTCATTTTCCCCCTCTGCACCCACCATACGAACCCCCACCCCTTATATACATAAGCTTTGTTTTTCTTTATTGCTATCACATTCTTTTCCTCCTTGTTATTTACCCTTACACCCTCTTTCCTTTTAGATATTTTGTATTTCACAATATCTACTATATATTGTAGAACTCATTTACATCTTCATTTTCTCATACCAGAGAAAAGATACGATATTTACACATCGGTGAGCTATTTTTTTCACTTATGAGGATGTCCTGAAGATACAACCATTTGATTATGAATGACTCAATCTTATCATTTAACTTTTTTATTATTATGTATTTGTTGTACCACATGAATATATTCCTTATGAGGAGGTTATATAACACATCATAATTCTTTCTTTATTTCCCCTAACCCCTATTCATCTCTTGATCCTCTCCTCTTTTCCAAAAATATCAGTCTTTCCGTCTCCCGTTGTTTTTGTTTTATTTTGCTCTTTTTCATAGTTTATGTTTCTTGTGTAAATGAAGCTACATGATATTTAAATCGCATATCTGATGTATCTCAGTTAGCAGTGTCTTAAATTGCATCCATCTCCCTACAGATTTCTTAAGTTTATTGTTCTTTACTTCATTCCATCCTTTTGACATGACTTTCTTCAAATTATATTCATAACCAAGAAATGCATCATCCTTTCCTCTTTCCTCTTACTCTCTTTCCATTTTCCTTTCTTTTTTCCACAGGTATTATTGAAATAAATCATGTGAAAATATAAATGAAAACGTGTAAAAACTGAAATAAATAAGCTTTTATTTATGCTCCTCCTACTCTACTGCTCAGAAAGTCACCTTTGTGCATAGTTCAGTTGGCATCTATTCAACTTATTGGACTTGCATATTTCTGTTGTACATGAATCAATTCTTTAACTCATTTGTCTTTCTAGTCTTAGGAGACACTTCATAGTTAAAATTTAAAAATCGATATAAGTATTTACAAATATTTTCCATAAAATACATAATATTTCTTTAAATCATTACAAAGGACGTCATAGAAAGCATGTAATGAAATATACTAAAAAACATATTTGAAGGCTATCTTGAATTTTTAACTTAGGCTGTACATCAGTGATGTAGTAAATATTTAACACTGCTTATTTGATTCATGTATAGGCTTTGTGTAACATAAATTACTTTACATAAAATTGTATGATCAAAAATATACTCCTTTTCAACTTAATAGAATTTTATAAATTACCTTCCCAAAAATAGTTAGCACGTTTACTAAAATAAGATTTATGCACTTGTTCGTTTTCCCATCTTCTCATCAACACCTAATATTAATGAGTTTAATGTATTGTGACTAGGAAAACTTACCTTTTTGTATTTTGAGGGGATCATTTTGTATTAAGTAGCTTTTAATTTTCTGTGTAATATGTTCATTCTCCTGTTTCTTATATATTAATATTTTCTTGTAAAATGGATTATAGATATTTTATTCATAAATTGAATTTGTTTGACATTCATTATGATTTATATATTGCAGTACGATATTTTTGTTAGGTGTTTTGGAATATCAATACTTGGAAGGCTGAGGCAGGAGGACTTGTCAACATGGGCTACATAGTGTATTCAAGGCCAGCCTGAACTACACATTGAGACTGTCTCAAAAAATATTTTTCCTTTGTGATTCTCTGTGATGTTTAGGCAAATCTACTTACACTGATATTTACTTTTTTTGAGTATTTTTATTGTGTAGCTCTTTACTCCATCTGGAAGTTATTTTTATGTATGATGTAAATTAATTCTAAGTTTTATTTTAATTAATATCCAATTGTACTTGCAACCACATATTCACTTAGCAGACAGCATGTTCCTTGTCACTGATTTAGAATGAACCAGTGCCTTCTTAACCACAGCCAGTGCTATCATAGGAGTGAGCTACCCTTTAACCTCACAATATATTTATAACACCCTTCAGTCTGATTATTCTCATTATCTTCCATCTGGGCCTATTTATCTTGAATTATTTCACAATTTGTGTGATGATCACTTTGCTCAGTTTTAAGTTTAATCTGGAAAAGCCTCGTTACTTCAGACATACATATTTTTCCTTTGAGAATATGTCTGGGTTAAAATTATAACATTTATTTTAGGCACTATTTATTTCAGCCACATCGTTAAATATTTTCAGGGTCAAAAACTCAGCTCTGCACCGAACTCAAATGTTATTCTGCAAATATTGCAAAAGTCTTGTATAAGCATGTATAATTAGGCAAATATTTTTTTGAAATTAATCCTGTTCTTGTTTTAGAAATAAGAAGTCATATTTGTCTGTAAGAAAGATTAAATTTGTATTTTCCTACACTGATATGATTGTCTATTTGACTACCCCCTGCAGAAATAACTCCCTGAAAAAAGTAAATTGACAGATAGTGAATGTTAAATATTTCAAATATAAATAGCTATTTGAGTACTTTGTTTTCATGATTTTAACTATTTCTTTTAATCCTACTAATAACATTTGAAGATATCAGTTATTCAACATACAAAGCATGTTTCAGCTAATGGGGAAAAGGTGATAGACTTTTTTTTAAAAAAATTGACTTTGTTGGTACATTTTATACACATATTATGATCCCATTCAATATTGAGAATTTGTACCTGTACATGACTGATTCGAATTTTTATCTGTTTGCCCTGCCATTCTTATAACCTCTAAACTCTATACATAGGCTTTGTTTCTTTTAAATTTTTACTATCAATTTTTTCTTCTCCTTCCTTACTGTCCCCATCTTCCATTTCCATTTAGCTTTTGCACGTTTTCTTCCTATTTCACATTACTTGTTACATAATTTGGTCTTCATTTACACCTTAAGCTTTTCATACTAGAGAAAAGATACAGTATTTACACATACGTTCTATTTATTTCACTTATGAGTGTGGCTGCAAGGTGTATCTGTTTGAATATAAATGACTCAAATTTATCATTAAATTCTGAAAAATACTCCATTTTTTTATAAAGACTGCATCTTCTTTATCCAGTCTCCTGTTGATGAGCATTTGGGCTGTTTCCAAGATTTAGCTATTACAAACTGAGCTGCTATAAATATGGGTGCACATACATCACTGTAATATGCTTCTTTTACTTCTTTTACTATATACCTAGCAGGGGAATAGTAGGGTTAAACGGAACCTCAAATCCTAGTTTTTTTTATCAATTTCCATAGTGATCTCCAGAGTGATTGCATCAGTCTACATTCCTACCAACAGTGGAGAAGGGTTTCGTTCTCCCCACAGCTTTGTTAGCATGTTTTTGATTAATTTCATGAAAGCAGTCATTCTTTCTGAAGATTGAATTTCAGTATTGTTTTCATCTGCAATTCTTCAATAATCAGTGATGTTGAAGATTCATGTTTCTTATCTGCCTTTACTTTTTCACCTAAAAAATTTCATTTTGGATGCCCATGTTTGAATTGCGTCTTTAAATTTGGGGAGGTTGATCTTTTTATCACAGTGGCTTTGTGGGATAGTTTCAAGTTGAGGACTGTGATACTCTCTGCCATGATCTTTTTGCATAAGACTGCTTTCCTATTTCAGGTTTCTTGTGGTTCCAGATGAATTGTTGGATTATTTTCACCAGCTCTGTTAAATATACTGCTGTGATTTCAGTCAGTGTTACATTGACTGTATGTACTAGTTTGGGCAGTATGGGCATTTTGAAGATATTGGTTCTTCTTCTTTTTTTTTTTTTTTTTTAGGTTTTTTTGAGACAGGGTCTTGCTTTGTAGTTTAGGCTGGCCCTGAGCTCAGCCTCCAACTCACATCACAGCAATCCTCCTGCCTCTGCCTCCCGAGTGCTGGGATTACAGGCGTGAGCCACCACATCGGCACTGTGGTGTGGTACTGGTAGCTGCTGGGCGTGAGTCTCCACGCCTAGTATGGTATGTGGTTACCGGGGAATCGAACCCGGGCCCTTTCACTTGCAAGACAGGCGCAGGAACCACTGAGCTAACTCCCCGGCCCGATATTGATTCTTCTTAAACAAATTAAAAATATAATGAAATACACTAGTTATACTACTGGTCAAATTTCCTAATTTTGAAACTTGGTAGATTCTATTTCTTGATGTCTAAAAGGACTTGTAAGGACTTATTTTAAAAGATTACTGTGAATTACACTTTGGTGGTTATATATATATATCGTTATACTCCACAACAGTACATATCTTATAATACTTTCTAATTTAAATTATAAAACTTTCTAATTCATACTTCTTAGCAACAAGAAAATTGTAGGGAGTATATTGGATTAGTGTGGTATAATCATACATGTTGAATGATCAACCTTTGTTTTTCTGATTTGTTTGATTGGTAACAAGTGAAAATAGAAATGTAAATATTATTTCAGAAATCATAGTTAAGGTTTCAATAAATTTGAATATTTAGTTAAAATATTTTGATTTGTGCATTTTTCTTTTAAGGATGTTTTGATCTTAAAAATTATGATTGAAAGGTGTTTAATTCTGATAAGAAGCATACATAAACTGAACGTTAACACCTGTTCTATGTACACCATATAGACACAAATATGAATATAGTTTTACCATAAATTATATATCATACATAAAGTATTATAATTTATCCTATTATCCCTGGAATTCATGATTATCTTTCTTTACATGACAAGAGTGACTTTCTATATATATTTTTAGTTCTTTTTAAAATTTTTAATCTTTATTGGTACATACATATACGCATCATGATTGCACTCCATAATGGGGATTTGTACCAGTATAAGACAACTTAATTCTCATTTTTTTAGGTTTTTTTGAGACAGGGTCTCACTTTGTAGTTCAGACTGGCCCTGAGCTCAGCCTCAAATTCACGTCACAGCAATCCTCCTGCCTCTGCCTCCCGAGTGCTGGGATTACAGCCACCACGCCGGACACTGTGGTATATGGTACTGACTGCTGCTGGGCACGAGTCTACACACCCAGTATGGTATGTGGTTACCAGGGAATTGAACCCGGGCCCTTGCGCTTGCAAGACAGGCGCCAGAACCACTGATCTAACTCCCCTGCCCCTATATGTTTTTGATATAATTAAAAGACTATTCTTAATGATTTAGGTGTGTTTAATGTCAACATGCAAGCCTTTAAGTGGCAAAATGTTCATCTAGATGGTCTCAGAAGAGAAAGATGTTGATGAGAATGTCAGAGAGAGTCCAAACATGAAGAGAATGTACCCATTTTGAATATATATGATTTGAAATCAACTAGCCATAATTTCAGCCTTATAAAACTTGGAGCTGCGAAACCAGCTGAAACAATGGAGACGTCTGACTCATGTAAAAGTGAAATAACAAATTTATATAGTCACAATAATAGTTGTATAATTATATTCATATATTAAACCATTTCAGTGGTGTTTATATTTATATTACTGTTATATTATTTCAAAACATCTATATTTATATTTAATTGTACATGAGGATATATACACTTAAACATATATAGTGTAAAATAAATGATGGCACCATTAAGTTTCCAGCTTTTCTTGCAAAATAGGGCTTATGAGAATATTCCACATGAGTTTGAGGGAAGGACAGATATTATATGGAGCCTTAGCACGATAACTTAGTGTGGGGAGAAATTAGTCTAGAATTGTTATTATTTAAAGAGGGAGAAATTGTCTTATAAATTAACAGTTGAAAACTGGTTAGTATGTGTTCTTTCAAGAGAGTTGAAGAGAAACATGATAAAATACATGCAAATTATTGTATAAAATTGTGAATTCTCGTCTCATTGCATTATTCTCTCCATTATCATGTAAGATGTACTCCTCCAATCATTTTTTATATTTTAAAACACTCTATGCATCCTTAAAATTATTATAACACTTGTGAGAATTCCTTACCAAATAGTAATAACTACTCCCTAAGTGGATTTTATCTAAATTTAATTTCAGTTATGAACTTCAACCATAATAACTGCTAGAGAAATATGTTAATAATCAGTAAGTGAAAATGGGTTTAAATGGCGATGTTCAAGGATTTATATGAGCAGTTTAAAGTTTTTGAATGACTTTAATATTGGTACTCATACTTTATAGCATCATCTGTTCAGTTTTTTAAATATTTACCTCCATTTTTGTGATTATTATATACATTACAATAAACAAATATAATGTCAAATGTGGAGGATACAAAATACTATTGAGCAAAATCCCTTACTAAATTTCTACAGTCCCAGCCTTTGAAAGAAACAATTTATAAGAGTTTGTTGTATAACGTTCCAAATATATTCTATTAGTATAGAATATATTTGAAATCAATACACATTTTCTGTATATGGAAAAGTAACTTTTAAATAAAAATGATAACATAATTTATTTCTGGATTTTACAAGTTATTATCATAGATATGTTCAAAATTCAGTATTTCAATATTTTGCACAGTTTTCATCAGTTACTTGTTCTTTAAGGAAATCTATATTTTGTAGCTTCTTTTCACCTCCTAGTTTGTAATTTGAAGAACCTCATTAGTTAAACTTGTACTGTAATACATTTTGGATGTCAGTTATTGCATAAAACATTGTGTTATGGATAAAGTGGCTGACATTTGGAACTTAGATCCAAAATCACATTCTTCAAGGAGTTTTGATGGAGCAATTCATACAACGTTTCACTTCTCCACATACACTTTCATATCAATTCTATTGTATATTACTTTAAAGTACTTGGTACAGTATAAACTTATTTCACTTTTTCTTTTTGTCACTAAATTTGAATTAGTCAAAGTGTTTCTTTTTTATCTCTTTGCTACATTTCCCAAAATTTAGACAGCTCTCTGACATAGTAGACAGTAACATTAATTGAATAATTGAACAGAAATACAGTGTATGAATACATAGATAGATGGAAAGAAGAATATGTATTGACTTCATAACACTTACAAATTTTTCACCCTCGTTTTCTTGTTCTTTTATACATTTTGAAGTGCTGAAAATATGAGACTAGTAAAACCTAAGAAAGTGATCAAAATGCATAAAAACTAGAGGACATATATATCTAGGAGTAATTTCATGAAGGGTAAACCAAAGAATAAAATGAAGCTTGGAAAAAAAGTAACTTTCAAAGCAAGATTCACCACAGTAAAATATCAGAGTCTAATTTAATGACACTGCTGGGGCAGTATTATTAGGTGACAAAATACTGGAATGTGTCATCTTCTGTTTTGCTTCAACTTTTTCTTTCTGTCAGAGTGAAAAACATCAGACTGCAGGGGATAAAGCAAATATTCCCACGAAAAACAATCTTGAAACAAACAAGTAAAATGGTACTCAAGAAAGGGCCATGTTACAATAGTTAAGATGGACTCTGGTATGGGTTTATTCAAAAACTAAAAATTTTTAGGTGATACCTGGTATTTCATTTTTATTATTTTAAATCAAACATTTATTGGTACATTTTAGATATACAAAACAATTACATATATCATAGGGAATTTTTGCACCTGTACATGATTTATCCTGACCCCACTGTGTTCCTTTGACCTCCCTTCCCTTGACCCGAGACTGGGTAAATGATTTGAAAAACTGTCTAAAGAGTGAGGGATGAATGGAAGGAGATAATTTATAAGACAAAATGAAAACAGTCTACAAGAGAAATTCATAGCAATGAATGTCCTTATTAGGAAAATAGAAAGAGCTCAAATAAATAATTTAATCTTGAACCTCAAGTTCCTAGAAAACTATTAGGAAGACAAATCCAATGCTTTTAGAAGGCAGGACATAAAGATTAGAGCATAAATCGACACTATGAAGATCAAAAGAATTATACAAAAAATGAACAAATCGAATATCTTACTCTGAAAAAATAAATAAAATTGAAGAATCCACAGCCAATTTTATTAAAAATAGGAAAGAAAATACTCAAATCCATGCATTTATGAGTGAACAGAATGAAATGCCAACAGATCCAGCACAAATGCATAGGATCGTCAACTACTTTGAGAAACTGTATTCCAAAAAGACAGAAAACAGAGGAAAAATAGATTCCTAGACATATATGAATCACCACAGCTGAACCAAGAAGACATAAAAATTCTAAACAATCCAATTTCAACAAATGAAATTAAATGCATAATTACAAACTTATCAACAAAGAAAAGCCCAGGTAATGACCATTTCACTACTGAACTCTACAAGAAATTTAGGGAAGAGCTAATCTCATTACTTCTCAAAATCTTTAATGAAATTGAAAAGGAAGCAATATTTCTAAATTCATTTAGGGAAGGATGTTTTACCTGGATTCAGAAGCAGAGAAAGACCTACTAAAAGGTGAACTAAAAGCCTTTTTTCTAAATGAATATAGATGCAAAATCCTCAATTAGTTTCTCACACAGAGAACACAGAGGATCATCAAGAAGATCATACACACTGACCAGGTGGGATTCATCCCAGGGAAGCAAAGTTGGTTCAATACATATGTAAATCAATAAATGTAATAAATTATATTAACAAAGTCAAGTACAAAAACCATATGATCATTTCAAAAGACGTATAAAATCATTTGACAAGATCCAATACCCATTCATAATTATAACTCTACAGAAAATTGGGATAGATGGTCTCTACATGAACCTGATAAAGGACATCTATGAAAACAAACAGCCAGAGTTATACTAAATGTTCAAAAACTGTGATATTCCATGGTAATAGGAACAAGATAAGGATGTCCACTATCACCACTCCTATTAAGTGTAGTTCTAAAAACATAAGCAGTAGCAATCAAATAAGAAAAAAAACACAAAAATGAATAAAGATAGGAAAAGAAGTTAAACTGTCATTATTTTCAGATGACATGATCTTTTATATAGAAGATATGAAAAACTACACTAAAAGGCTTCTAGATTTAATAACCAGATTCAGTAGTGTAGGTGGGTATGAAATCAACTCCCCCAAACCGATCGCCTTCTTGTATACAAAGAGTACACTCAAATTGTGGAAACAATTTCTTGCATGATAGCATCCAAAAAATAGAAATACTTAAGAATCAGTCTAATGAAAGAAGGAAAACACCTCTGCTCTGAAAACAACATCACTCTAAAAAAATAAAAGAGATAGAAGAGAATATCAGAAAATGGAACAACATCACCTGTTCCTTGGTAAGTAGAAATAGTATAACGAAAATGACCATACTTTCAAAACTTCTATATAAAAATAATTCATCCTTTTTAATTCTCTTTAAATTTTTAATGCATTATTGATTTAAATTTCAACAGAATATTTCACAGAACTAGAGAAAATGTTCCAAAAATTCATCTGGAACCTGAAGAGACCTAGAATAGCCAAAACTATGCTGTGCAACACAGAAAAGACAGAGAGTATCATAACTCCCAACTTGAAACTATACTACAAAGCTCTTGTGATAAAATATCATGGCACTCACAAAGAAACAGACTTAATGATCAACAAAACAGATTAGAAGACACAGAAACACCTTCAGATATACTACACTATTTCATCTTTGGCAAAGGAATCAAGCATCCTCACTGGAAGAAAGTAGCCTTTTTTAATAAATGGTGCTAGAAAAACTGGGTTTCAGCTTGCCAAAGATTAGAACTAGACGCATATCTCTCACCATGCAATAAACTAAAATCAAAAGTAATTAAAGATCTAAATATTAAAATAGAAATGTTAAACATGTGAAGCATACCTATGTAGAATTTTTGAAGATAATGGTTCAGGAAAAGACTTAAACAAAACCTCAGTTGCTCATGAATTAGCACATGGAATTAACACCTGTGTTTGACTACTATTAAAAAGCTTCCACATGGCAAGAGAAACCACCAACACAGTGAAGAGACAATCCACAACATGGGAAAAAAAATTACCAGCTATTCTTCAGACAAAGGCTTACTATCTAGAGTATACAAAAATATTTTGAATAAAACCAATTTAAAGACCTGATCCAAAAACAGGCATTTGAAATGAACAGATGTTTTTCAGATAAAGTATTAGAATCAGCAAACAAATATATGAAAAATGTTCAACATTACTTGTCATTTGAAAGATGCAAATGCAAACAGTGAGATATTATCTTACTCTAGAAAGAATGGCTGCTATAAAGAACTCAAACACCAACAAATACTAGTGGCACCATGGGAAGAAAGGAACCCTTCTCCACTGTTGGCGGAAATATAGACTGATGCAACCACTGTGGAAATCTGTGTGGAGATTCCTAAAAAAAATAGGATTGGAGGTACTGTTTGATTTAGCTCTTCTTTTCCTGAGTATCTTTCCAAAAGAATTAAAAACAGCATAGTACAGTGATATGCATGTTCCTGTGTTTATAGCAGCTCAGTTTTTAATAGCTTAATCATGGAAACAACCCAAATGTTCATAAACAAGTGACTGTATAAAGAAGATGTGCTTTTCTCTAAAATGGAGTACTATTCAGCCTTAAAGAATGATACATCTGCAACATTTATAGTTCAATGGATGCACATTCAGGCCACACTCTTAAGTAAAATAGATAGGACACATATGTGTAAATATCAAACAATTTCTCTGGTCTGAGAAATTGAAACTTAAACTGTGAGACTGTTACTGTACAATATGTTTTGTGAAGTAGAAAGAAAATATTCAAAGGAGAAGGGGAACTAGAGAGAGGAAGTGGAGGAAAGTAAAGTGAATGTGGATGCATGGTAAGGTTGATGGACATATCTTGATGTGGTTTACAATTTATATTAAGGTAGACTAATGAGGCAAAGTATGTTCTGGGCAACTTTCAATAGGGAAATACGTTCATAAGGATTTTCTATTGTTTTAATGCTTAATATATTAATAAAATATTTACAAATGTTTAAGGAAGAAAGGAAGTTGAGAAAGAGTGAAACAGGAAATTGAAAGTCGCATTTACACAAATGCGAAAGAATGTCCTGCTCATACCAATTCCAGCAGCAAATCACCAGCAATTTTTTCTTTTTTTTTGAGACTGGGTCTCTGTAGTTTAGGTTGGCTCTGAGCTCACTATGTAGCCCAGGTAACCTTGAATTCACAGTAATCCTCCCGCGTCTGCCCCTTGAGTGCTAGAATTACAGACACAAGCCACCAGACCTGACATTGTACTGTGAGGTACAGATTGCTGGTGGGCGTGAGTCACCACACCTGGCATTGTGGTATGTGGTTACTGGAGATAGAACTAGAGACTTTACATTTGCTAGGCAGGTACCTGAATCACTGAGCAAAATCTCTGGCCCAATCAAGAGCAATTTTTAAAACTTTCCTCAGTGATTCTAATATGAAGCCAAAATGGAAAAGGAGCACTGCAAACAAATTTTATTACTTAAATTGTGTTCCATAGAAGAGCAACTATTTTTTTCACACAGTGCCTCAGTTGTTCATAGGATCATTTAGGACTGAGAAGCATTTCATTCTACACATTAAAATCATTCATGTTTGTAGATTTATTCTATATTATATCCGTGCCTACTTTGCATTGCTATTATTATAGTAAGTGATAAGACACTATTTTACTTTGATTCATTGCTGTCTCCATCATTTTTTAATGTTATCACTTTCTGTTTTTCATTGATTTTGTACTTTTACACCTCTCTTATTTGCACTTATTTCTAGCTTCTTCATTTGTTGCTTCTATACCAAACTATATTTACATGTACTTCACCTTTCTACCTTAGCTCCCCTTTAGAATTTTGGAGAAATCTCTTAACTAATATTAATGTGACATAGGATTTGTATGCAATAATTTCTTGTAGTCTCATATATAATTTTATTTTAATTTTAAAATTACATTGAATAATTCAATTTTCATATAGGATTTGAACCTCTTAGGTTCATTGGCTAGTTTGGAACTGTTCAAAACAGGAAGGAAGAAAAATGTGATTCTGGTACATACGTTAAAAACTTGTGTATAACACCCTAAGCTATTGTTCAGTCTATGGTATTAGCATTTTATAATTTAATAATATAGCACAAGAGTGTTTAATTAACTTATTTTTGAGACAGTCTCACTTTTGTAGTTCAGGCTGGCCCTGAGATCACTATGTAGTCCTGCAAGTCTCAAACCCACAGCAATCCTCTTGCCTTTGCCTCTCAAGTTCTGGGATTACAGGTATGAGCCACTATGACTGGCTGTGTTTAGTTACTTGCTACATATATCACTGGAAAAAAATCTGTGTGATAAAATTTCCTCAAAAAGTCTGTTGCTTTAACAACACTCCTGAGGTCACTCGAAATTTTTTTATTTTTAATTCAAATTTTTATTGGTACATTACATATTCACATCATCATCACACTCAACAATGAGAGTTTGTACCAGTGTATGATACAACTTTATTCTCATCAACCCACCCACCTCTACAACCGCCATCCCCCATATACATTATCTTTGTTTCATTTTTTATTACTATCACATTATTTTCCCCTTGTTATTTATCTCTACACCCTCTTTCCTTTTAAATATTTTCTATTTCACAAGGTCTACTATATATACTAGAACTCATTTACATCTTCATTTTCTCATACCAGAAAAACGATATGATATTTACACATCTGTGACATATTTTTTTCACTTTGAGGATGTCCTGAAGATACATCCATTTGAGTATGAATGACTCAATCTTATCATTTTTTATGGCAGAATAACACCCCATTCTATAAAAGAACCACATCTTTTTCCAGTCTCCAGTTGATGGACATTTTGGTTGTTTTCAAGATTTAGCTATGACAAACTGAGCTGCTATAATCATGGGTGCACATATGTCACTGTGATATGAATCTTTTATTTCTTTTGTGTATATACCTAGCAGAGCAATGGACAGGTCAAATGGGACTTCTAGTCCTAGCTTTCTGAGGAATCTACACACTGATTTCCACAGGGGTTGTATGAATCTATACTCCCACCAACAGTGGAGAAGTGTTCCTTTTTCTCCTCAGCCTCAACAATTATAACAGGTTGGGTCAAACTAGCATTAATAATTATTTTCCTGGTAGGCGAATAAAATTTAGTAACCCTTACTCCATGTTTCCTTGGTGTAAAGCTCATGTGTGTCTTTCTGTAACATACAGTCTAAAGATATCAAGTGCAGCCCTACAATTGAGTATCACTTAAAATCCTTGATATTTTAACTGATGGATTACATTTCTTATTATTAAAAATTCCACTTATGTTATTTTCTGCAATTTTTCAAATACTAAGTAACATATTATTGAAAGAGATTGCATTGTCTATTGAAATGATCATACTATGTAGTTCATTGTTTTTTAAAAAAATAAATAGACTATTAGTTACATTATTTATAGGAGATGTTCAGTAGGTAATATCTGCTATCTGCACTGATTACCTTACATTAACTTCAAGTAAAGGGTAGCACTATGTTTTCTATAAATTATACTAATGAAAATGATATTTCTGCATGCTTTTAGATATTTTAAATTCATTTAAGGTTTTGTTTTTTACCATTTCTTAAGGCTTTATATTTTCCTGTTCAAAGTGGAACAGGAAAAATATTAACAGCTCAATGATTTTCTCAATGATTTTTTATAGATTACTGGAGAGTTCTGTATTTACTAGAAATGTTTTTTTTTTTCCTTTCTTGGCAACACCCATTCTATTCATGTGATAAAATGTGGTTATATTTTTCCACAGTGTGAACTATGAAAGCCAAGAGAATGTTAACTACCTTTCATCTCATATAGGATCTGTGATGAGATGTATTTGAGAAATACTAGAAACAACAGCCTTGATTATGTTTCTTTATGAGAGCCTAGCACAAGACTACAGCAGTAATATTAAATAGAGACAGTTGAAGGGTATAGTAATATTATAATAAATATAATATAATATAAAATATAATATAAGGAATTGCAATATTATTTGAGAAATTTGAACATATTTTTATAAGCAAAAAATCTAAATAATCTGGATCATTTTGAACGATGTTTAAAATACTAAGTTAGTCCCTTAACTGACTTTTCCAAAATGCATATTAATTTTACATGTTTAGATTTTTCATAGACAATAGGAAAGTTTTCTCTGATAAATGACAAATTTTTCTTTTCAATATACATTTTATCTTAAAATGCTTTATAAATCAATGTCTACTGAGAATATTTAGGAAGTTAATTTCAATAATACTTATAAATCTACTAAAAAAGTATTATGCTTTCCCACAGTGCTTATGAAAACTATCTGTGGCTTGACCTTCTTTACCCAAATGTCAAAGTCAAATGTTATGTACACTAATGGAAAATGATTAAAAATTCTCATGCTTGGATATTATGTTATTCATTTCTTGGGACAAACGTTCAGAGTCTATACCATACTGTACTGTAGATAGATTCTGCTGTAAACCCCCTAAAAACACTTCATAGAGAAATTGTACAGAAGTATACTTTCTAAATGGAATGTGCTGTCTCTTATCTATTTTCCATGCTTCTTCTGGTCTATCTGTAATTACGCCAAGGCTTCAGTAACTCTGTGGCTTTCACTCTGAGGCTCAGCAGGGACTATTTTTTCTCCTCAGGAAACCTTGCCATTTGAGTAGGAAAATATCTCCTTTCCAGGCAAAGCTATCAGAAAAAAAAAATCCCCTTTTTTGGACTGATCCAGCTTTGCATGAAAAAAAATTTCAGTGGCAGACAGTTCTTCACATCAAAATGGTGAGAAATTAAACTGATTGTAAGCTCTGGCATTAATACTTTTTTGAGCATATATTGAAGTTATATGAACTTTTCTTGGGTTAATTCTAGTTTCTGTTTATGATCTGTTGAAATTTCACATGAATGTCCACTCCTCTTACATTTCTAAGATTTCACCAGTCATTTATTGGTTTGTCTCTACATCCATTCTTGTCTTCCTTGTATTACAAGGTTTGAGAGTTCAAGATTGCATCTCTCAGTTCCTTTTTCTTTCTTTCTTTTTTTTTAAAGGTTTTTTTGACACAGGGTCTCCCTTTGTAGTTCAGGCTCGCCCTGAGCTCAGCCTCCAACTCACATCACAGCAATCCTTCTGCCTCTGCCTCCCGAGTGCTGGGATGACGGGCGTGAGCCACCACGCCTGGTACTGTGTGGTATGTGGTACTGGTTGCTGCTGGGTGTGAGTCTCCACGCCCAGTATTGTTATGTGGTAACTGGGGATCGAACCTGGGTCCTTGTGCTTGGAAGACAGGCGCTGGAACCACTGAGCTAAATCCCCGGCCCTCTCAGTTCCTTTTCTAGAGACACCTATTAAGTTAAAACAAAAAGAGGTACTGGCAATAAGTAGGGAAAATAGAGAAAGGAAGAAGCCAGAATCTTTCCATCACTAACTCATCAATATCTATACAATGGTGTCTCTTTTTGGAGGTGTTTCCTCTGTGATTCTAAGTTTCAGTGGAAGTGCTGTCAAGCATGATCTTAGCTCATACTTCGGCCCTAATTGCTCTAATTCCACTGCTTCCTATTACCTCTTTCATCACAAGATCTTCCGGACCTAGATAATATCTGGGTTGCTTCCACTTTATGTTTTTCTTTGTATTTTTATATGTTCAATGTGTTTTAATATTTGCCATTGAACTACTTAGTGAGAGCTATGATTTCCAGCCTACAATCTGATAGATATGAAGAATGAAACATTAATTTTTAATGCTAACTTTAATGATTGTTAGTTTTATTGAGCTATTAAATAAGTTACTCTATTCAGGTATTTTAATGAAAAGATATATTTCATAATTTCTTCACAGTCATAACTATATTCATCTTTTTTATCTATAAATACTGACATATTATTAATTTCTAGTTAAATTGTACTAATATTGGCACACATAAAATATACATTTTGTGACAAAGATTAACACCTTCCACACAAATATCAATTTGGTTATTGATTTTTATTTCATTGCATAACACTATGTACATCTGTAACATTGTATGTATCAACTTCCAGAATTAATAGGAATAGAAAAATTAAAAGATTCCATAAAATAATAGCTAATTGTGGCTCTTATTACTTTGGCATTATAGTTAAGAACCACTGATGAATTATGCAATTTTATATGTCCCCTGCTGATTTATAAGTAATTTTATTCTATTGCTGGTGGGAATTCACTTTATTTCCCATGCTATCTATATATTTCCCATTTGAATTGAATAAAAAACTTAAGTATGCAGTCAACTCACCAGTTCTAATTTTCATTGATCATGTATGAGAAAGTGCATCACTGCATGATTCTGATAGCTGGTTTATCTTGTAATATTTCACTTCTATTTCTTCCAGAACTAACATGTTCATGATAAAATAGAGCAGATTGGGGAGAATATACATTTAAAATTTAGTTTCACTGAAAGAATGAAAATGCACACTGTGAGTAGTTAGAAAGTCTCATTGATTTTTCTCAGCATGACAATTGGTACAAAATCTATTCTGTCATTTCTTTTTCATCAAAAAGGACTTAAGGTGGACTTAGATAAAAATTATAGTATTAAGAGCAGATTCCATAGAGAGGCAAGCACTAGAACATGGGTTTTTATCAATGTTATTAAATGTACTTGGGCCTTAGGAGGTAATAGGACTTGTATTAGCAGAGGATATTTTTATTTCTTTTTAATTTTAACTTATAATCAGTGGATTTATTTTTTTGTTTTCCTAAATACTAGAGTTAACAAATAAGTTTATAAGCAATGATGATAGCATTAGAAAAAGAAAGTCAAGGGAAAGAAGCCCAGTGAAATGTTATGTACACATTACTCAAGTCAATTTTATTAAATTCTCTTAATGAACTTATTTATTAGTAAAGAAATAAATCACCCTCTGTCATCTGTCTCTATTATGTGTCAATCTACTTGGGAAATAAATTCTCAAAACAAACTTTTTCTGAGAGTTTAAATAAAAAATACTCCAACAATATCATATTTCTGCTTTTGTACAATTCTGCTTGTAGAGGATGAATTTATTTTTTTCTATTAGTTAAATCCAACTTTGTCTTAATTCTGGAAATATAATCACTAGGGAATATGTTTGGTTTCAATTACCCTCAAATACTGGAGTTCGTTCAACCAGAATATGTCTAGCAGCCACTGGCTTAGAAGCTTACAGCTTACATGCTTAGTGCTTTACAGAAATATAAAGAAAAGAAAAAAAAAAAGAAAGAATGGAGTTATATGTCTAATCTAATGAAAATATTCAGAAGAAATTTTCACATGCATTGAAAACTGCGAAGTATAATGGTTGTAAAAAATAATTAAAAAAAAAAAACTATGTAGGATTCTCACTGCCACAGCTGCTTTCCTGGGCGTCAGTGAAAACGAGAAAATTCCACATGCATTACTCTGACAAATGTTAATATCAGTCTTCCTGAGAGCCAGAGCTCAGTCTTCTTGCTCACACACAGAGAGGTTGTGGAAGCCAGACCGTGAAAGTACACTGATGATGACCAATGACATTCCGGGAAATAGTTTTTCACAAAATCCTAATGACAGAGGTATAGTTTCGAATGATTCTGGTAATAAAACTATTTTTCATGCTTCTGTGGTGTCAGGATGTAGAAAAAATGTTGACTCAGATTTTGAGTCCCCATTTTAACAAGTGACTGGCAGGCGTTCTTGTTGATGTAACTTCTGTGTATATTAAATTTTTTAAAATTTAAATCTGAGGTAGACAATTTAAGATCTTGAACTGACAATAAGAAATGGTAAGAAAGAAACAAAAGTCAGCATTTGTTGTTTTTTGAGCTCTTGATGATAGCAATTCTTCATGGAGTAAGATTTACTGATGATTTTGTTTTGATCTATATATCTTCAGTGGCCAAAATGTTGAACGATTTTTATGTGCTGTTCAACAATTGAAATTCTTCTATTAAAATTTTTCATTCATTTTAATTGCTTATTTTTGATTTTTACCTTTTATGTTGGGATTCTTATTTTTCATTGTATATTCTAGATATTAGTCCTCTATCTTGAGTAGTTGGAAAAATTTTCCCATTCTGTATGTTGTGTCTTTATTCTGCTGATTAATTCCTTTGTCTGTGCTAGAAATAGAGAAATAGGTGGTCTACTTCTATTTACGGACAGTTAACGCAGTTATCTTTATCAACAGGGCTTCACCACAAAAGACAAACATAAACACTCAGGAAGTTCCAGAACCAGATGTTCACACTAGATAACTGCTATACAAGCAAAGTTTCACAATCAAAAGAATGCATAGAGAAGGGTGGATTTTTCTAAGAGACAAAGAAGAACCTAGATTTATAATCCCAAAGATTGACATCAGCCAATGAGGGGTGGGAGATGAGATTTTGTGACCTAGGGTTTGTGAAGGTCAGTGCTTGTTTGAATTGAGGTGAGCCTACCCACAGGCAAACACTTGTTTCTGCAGAATCTCAATTAAAATGTTACTCTCACGCTACCTCTAGTCTCTGAGTCTATATTTTGGAATCTTTACAGTGGGTTTCTCCTACATTCTACAGCAGCATTTAGATTTGATATAATGCTATTCTTTGATTCTTGGTATTATTTCATACACAACTGTGTTTCTATTCAGAAAGCCTTTACCAATACCTATCTCTTCAAGGGTTTTACTTATTTTACCTTAGAGAACATTCAGCTTTGACTTTTTCTATCTAGGAGTTTGATTTTGATTCGACCTTAGTAGAAGGTGAAAGATGTGGATCAAGAGTCACTGTTTTGCTTATAACTAACAATTTTCCAAGTCCATTTGTCAAAATAGGAGCGTTTTCTCTGGCACAATCAATTTTATTCCATTGTTTAAAATGACTATGTTTGTACCAATAAATACTACCATTTTTGTTATTGTAACTTTATAGTGGGCTTTAAAAAATTATAATTTGATTTCTTGCTCAAGATTGCTTTATCTAGTCTGGGTCTCTTCTGCTTCCATATAAATTTTAGGGGGTTTTTTTCCCCCTAGTTTTGTAAAGAATGCTCTTGGTATTTTGATTCGGATTACATTAAAAATATATATAATTTTTTATAATATGACAATTTTCATAACTTTAGTTCTTCCTAGCCAGGAGCCCTGAATGTCATTCCATTCTTTGATTCATTATTTCATCTATTTTGAGGCTACTATAGTTATCATTACAGATGTTTTTCATTTTCTTGGTCAGTTTAACTACTGGGCATTTAAATGTATTGAAGCTATCATGAATGTGATTGGGTTTTAAATTTTTTTTTTTTCCTCAGCCGATTCATTATCAGGAAATAAGAACACTGTTGTTTCCTGTGTATTGACTTGAGTCCTTTTGCTTTGTAAATGTGTATATTATTTCTGACAGTCTTCAGGTGGAGTTTTTGGGGGGAGACTTCTATGTGAAAAATTACATCATATGGTAATAAGGTTAGTTCAACTTCTTTCTTTTTTATTTGTATCCCTGTTATTGGTATCTCTTGACTGCTCTCACTAAAGTTTCGAATAAAATAGGAGTGGTAACGGTGGATAACCTCATTTTGTTCCTCATTTTAAAAGAAGTGCTTTAAGTTTTTCTCCATTTGCTGTGATGTTGTCAGTGGATTTGTCATGAATGGCTTTAATCACTTTGAGTTAAGCTCATTCTGTACCTATTTCCCTCAAAAACAAATTTTTTTATCATGAACAGATGTTGGCTTTAGTCAGAAGTTATATCTCCACCTATTGAAATGATCATTTGATTTTATCCTTCCTTATATTCATGTGATATATTTATTTTACATATATTGAAGAACACTTCCAACTGTGCAGTGAAGCTTAGTTGATAAACACGTATCAATTGCTTAATGACTCACATTCAACTTGCAAGTATTTTTTGAGGAGTTCTGCATCTTTATTTATTAAGTAAATTGCACTTGATATTTTGTTATTATTGGGTTTGGTATTGGTTTTTGGTATCAGAGAACTACTCACTTCAAGGATTGAGTTTGGTGGTATTGCATTCCTTCTTTTATTTCATTGAATACTTTATGACATTATTTCCTCCTGAAATTCTGGAAAAGTTCCATAGGCAATATATCTGGTGCTGAGATTAGTTTGTGGAGCCTTTATTACTACTTTTATATCATTCCCTATCAGTATATTCATGAATTTGTATATTCTTACTTTATTTTTGTGAATTCTTATTTATATAGAATTGTATCTAGTTTTTCTAGATTCTTCAATTTATTGGAATATAATTTTTGAGTCTATCACATGTATTTTAATTTCTGTGATGTTTACTTTGATTTTACCTTTTTATATGTAATTGTATCAATACAGATTTTTTCTTCTTTTCTTTTGTAAATTTGTTTAAGACTATTGATTTTACTGCCCTGATCTTTGTAAATTTTCCCTTCTACAAGTTGAGGATACACATTATTCTTATTTTATTTACTAGAGCCTGGAGATGTATCACTAAGGTATGTATATGTGAGAATTTTATTATTTTAGTGTCACGATTCACAGATACAATCTTTTTTTCTTGGAACTGTCTTCATTGTGTCCTGTAATTTTTGATATTCTATTGTCATTCATTTGTTAGAAATTTTTAATCTCTTCTTAATAATTTTTCTTATTTCAGAGGCCAACACCAGACACTCAAAGTTAAAGGATGAAAGATTTATTATAATTCACAATTTGTAGAAGTTTCAGTTCATAGTTGGCTATCTCCAAGGCAGGATAGCATAGCTGAGGGCCATCGCAGAGGAGAAATAGTTCATGACAAGCAGAAGGCAGCAAAGGAGTGAAGTAGCAAAGAAAGAACAACTAGGAGCAAGAGCAGCCCTCTTTCTATCCCTTATATTCTATTCAGGCCACACACCCTTGGGGAAAGTAACACTCAGATCCAGTGTAGAGCACCTTTAATCCTAGCACCCCCCCATGAATCAACCCCAGTATCACATGCTTAATTTCAACATCACACAATGTAGATCCAGCCACCTCTGAAAAACCCCACCCTTGGCCATATTAGGGTTTGTGGAGAAATCTAGATGAAAACCGTATCATTCCATGACTTCTACAAGCCACTGGTTGTTTAAAAGGATTTTTTAAACTAATTTCTTTGTTGGAATAGTTTCTTCAGTTTCTTTTCCTAACTTCTAGATTCATTTTTCTGTGATCTTGCAATTTTCGTTATTTCAATTCTCCTCTATTTATCAAAGTAATATTTTAATTGAATTCTTTATTGGTACATTTTACAGACACATCATGATTACACTAAATATTGAGAATTTGTACCTGTATATAACACAAGTTAATTCACATTTTTACTCATTGTCCTACCCACCCTACAACACCTACCCCTATATATGTAAGCCTTGTTTCATTTTTTCTACTATCACAATTTTTTCTTTTCCTTCCCTACTTATCCTTATCTTTTTCCCTTTGAATATTTTCTGTTTCATAGTGTCTATCATATATTCTAGGACTCATTTATACCTTCAGTTTCTCATACCAGGGAAAAGATATGGTATTCACACATCTGTGGATTATTTCTTTTATTTTTATGAGTATGTCCTCAAAGTGTAGAGATTTGAGTGTAAATGACTCAAATTTATCATTCTTTATGGCTGAGAAATATTGTATTTTATAGAAAAAAAATTTTTATCCATTTCTGCTTGATGGGCATTTGGGTTGTTTCGAAGATTTAGCTATCCCAAGTTCACATATGTTGTTATAATGTGAATCTCTTAATTCTTTCATTTATATGCCTAGCAGGGGAATAACAGGGACAAATAAGACCTCTAGTCCTAGTTGTTTGAGGAATCTCCACACTGATCTCCATAGTGATTGCACTAGTCTACATTCCTACCATCAGTGAAGAAGGGTTCCTCTCTCCCTGCAGCCTCCTCAACATTTGTTCCTGGTTAATTTTGCAATAGCAGCCATTCTTTTGAAGTTAGATGAAATTTCATTGTTGTTTAAATCTGCATCTCTCAAATGACCAGTGATATTGAGCATTTCTTTATATGCTTCTTGGTTGCTTTTACATCTTCCTCTGAGAAGTGTTTGTTCACTTTATCAAAGCAATATTTATGATTTAAAATGTGTTTTATTTTGCAGAAAGTGTTATGTGCTGCTAAGAAAAATGTGTATTGTGTTGCTCAATGAAATACTCTGTAGATGCTTAACACTATGTATCTGATAGTATTCTGGAAGTCTGATGTTTCTGTTGATTTTTTTGTTTGACTGAACTAAATATGGCAACATGGTATATTAGTTCTCCTCTATTATTATGTGAGTGTCTATCTGCTTTTTTTTACAAATAGTTAATTTTGTTTTAGAAGATTGTGTGTGCCAATATTTGTTGCATATATATCACCAGTATGTAGTTTCCTTCTTTGTGTCTTCTGATTAGTTTTTTTCCCTGAAATTTCCTTTGTCTTAAAATAAGAATGCTATCCCTGATTGCTTTGGAGCTCCAGATGCATGGAGTAGCATTTTCCACTTTTTCAGTATATGATTTACTTTACAGACAAGAAAAAAAATCTTTTGTGGCATATATAGTTGAGTTTTGGTTTTTGTTCCAATCTGCCAGTCTCGCCTTTAGCTGAGGAGTTAAGACCATTAGCATTGCATTATTGTTCTAAGGTATTGAGTGAATCCTGTCATTGAATTATTTCTCCAGTGTGAATTTGTTGACTTTTTGTTTTGTCTAACACCTCCCCCAGTTACATGTATTATTTTACATGATTTGTTCTATAATGTTACCTGTATCTCTATCTAGGATTTTTAAAAGTATTTTTGTGATGCTTGTTTGCTACTCCTGTGTTTAATTTTTTCTTTTTCATAGAAACTCCTGTCTTAAACATTTTTTTAAATTATCTTTATTGGTACATTAAATATACACATCATGCTTGCACTCCATAATGGGGATTTGTACCAGTATAAAACACAACTTAATTCTCATTTTTTCCCATAGCCCCACCCACCCTACCACCCCCCCATATATATAAAATTTTTTTTCTTAATTTTTTGTTACAATCTCAACATTGTCCCCTTTCACCTTATTTTACATTGAGCATTTTCTATTTCACAATATATAACATACAATGCTAGGACTCATTTACATCTTCATTTTCTCATACCAGAGAAAAGATGCGATATGTATCTATCTGTGACCTATTTATTTCACTTATGAGGATATCCTCAAGGTATGTCCATT
>PVIR01005148.1:0-12037 GCA_004026965.1 Petromus typicus | reverse complement strand
ACACATATGTCACTGTGATAAGAGTCTTTTAATTCTTGTGTGTATATACCTAGCAGGGCAATGGCCGGGTCTTAAACATTTTTGAAGAATAATTTTAAAGCAAGATTCTTTAATTTGCAATTGCTTTCTTTTCTGGTTTGAAAACCACTGTTCTATATTCTTCTGTGTTTTAAAATTTGTACTGTAAAATCAGCTGCTCTTAGGTTAGGATTGCCATTAATATTACTTGATATTTTTTCTAACACCTTTTAGTATTCTTGTGTTGAATTTTGACTATGATGCTGTCAAAGCTCGGGCCTGAGAAGTCCCTGAAGCTGGAAGGAAACTATCCCACCTTTAAAAAATAAATTTGTAAGTTTGTTAAGTCCTGCTGTGGAAAAATAATTTTTAGGTTGCCTCAGTAAGAGACATGAGTACAGTAAACTAGAAATGAGGAGTGTGTGTGTGCATAGAGAAAAAGATGCACTATGGACAAGAGTTGGATACATTTAGGAAGGCTTTTTGATACAGATGATATGTGTATTTTAACTGTTTGTTAGGTTACAATGTGAGCCATCTATGCATGTTTGAAGTTGAGATACACTGCCCACCAATATTGCTGCTTTCTGAGGAAAGAGGGGTGCAGTTTACAGGTGGAAAGGACAAGTTAAATGTTTGGATTTATGGACTTATTATAAAAGTGCCTGTAAGAATTTTTTGAATGAGTTTCCTGAAACAAACAAACAAAAAAAGACATGAGTAACTTTTGTGTCTTGAAGCTGCAGTTTTTAAATGTACGTTTTAAAAATTTCTATTTTTGCCTCCATTTTGCTTAGTTTGTTTGAAAAATTGTATCTTTTCATCACCTATGACTTTTGTCCCTTATTATTGTGGATTGAAACAATTCAAGTTTATGTAACTATTTAGGATGAAGAAGGGTTTAGATTCTGCCTGGCCAAAGACTGAAAGTCTAGTCTTGTCTGATCTGAAGGAGACATGGTAATATTAGGCTTAGAATTTTGAAAAATCATCATATATTTTGATGATCTAAAAAGAAGTCGGGGGCATAAGAGACATTCACAATCCACAGCAATAATGGATTATGCAACAGAATTCTAACGTACCACATGATAGCCAGAAAAAAATGACAATCTTTTCTACTGGGTTTCTTTAGAAAACAAGGGCAACCGCCACCTATTACAACTTATGGCAGAATCTAACATTGTACTGGTTTGTAATCCTAGACTTTGTAATGGGGAAGATACAAATAGAAAGTTGTCAGGAATGAATACACTATTTTGTTTTGATAATGGCACAGGTTTCACCCTGCACTGCTGTTACAATATCTAGGACGATTTGGTTTTGTGAAATGGCTTTTTAAATATTTTTTTTACATTTTAATTTACCAATGAAATATTATCTGTGTGTTATTTATAGTTTTTGTGTGCAGGTAGTAACATAATATTTCCCATTATATTGTTTCAGTATTATGTGAGGAACAAAAATAGTGACCAGATGATCATAATAGTGCATGACTGATTTGGTCCGCTGATGCTACAAGACTTGGAGGTTAGTTGATTTACCTAAGTTTTCAACCCAGTGCCCTGAGATCCATGGGTATTTTCATGTATATCTTTCTATCTACTGCGAAGGCAACTAAAGACAGGTTTGTGCCACAGAGCCACTGGCTGCCTTTTGGGGCTGACCATCTTATTTCAACTCCACCCAATATTAAATAAGTTAGTACCTCATAATACAATAGTGTGATTATATCCTTAGGTAGGAATTTACTCCATATTTTGGTTGGCATTGTTCCATTTATAAAGTTTTTTTTTTTTATTTTAACAAAGTGGTGGCAATTTGCTGAGTTATCTCAGGCCTGAAAATATTTATTTATGAACCAATAGTTATAGTTTATTGTGGGCTTTTTAGGAGTGTGTGGTAGATCAGGATCTCTACATTTTTATATCTCAATATTAATTATGTCTAGATAGATATTATGCTCTAGGTCATTTTTATGAAGAGTCTCATTTATTAGCTATTGGGAGACATTAGACCTAGTAGCAAATTTAAAATTGTCCTCATGTTTTGAAAGTGCCCTACAAATTTGAAACTTCTAACAATCTCTAACCATCTCCCTGTAGAGGAAATACCCACCATGGTAGTCCTGATGCACTACGATTATAGAGTTATCCATGAATCCAGCCTACATCTCTGCTAATGTTTTTGTCATATTGCTAGCGCCAGTTAAGCAAAACATTAGTTTCCCTTTTTGGAGAATGTTACAAAGGTTAAAAAATGAATTGTCAAGATTTTAGGTTGGCAATCCAAAGTTTTTATGTCTATAAGCTATAGCTGTAGCAGGACAGTGCTAGCAGGGGCTAAAGCAGTATTTCAAGCCTCTTTTTTATACTTAACCTGGCTTTAAATTTAGTATTACTCTTACAGTTTAATTTATAGATATAATGTTTGTTATACTTTTTTTAACTGTTTAAAACCAAGTTAAAGTGAAACTTGTGTTAATAAAAATTAAATTTTTCTCTATATTTCTATCAAAGTCATTTTAGGCTTTTCAAGCATTATATTTGGGGCTATGGGAAAAATCTCTTAGGTCATAAATTTTTTTGTGCCAATTGTGTTATCTTTCAGAAGGAGTCACAGTCTTTGCTTGACCACATGGGTTACTCTAGAGTCATGGGAGCATTCTTCACTTTAGTGACCCTCTGTGGTACAATCTACACTGGTTGATTCCTTCCTTTTATGAGTCAACAGTCTCCCTGACTGGGAAATTATATGAGTTAGTCAGTTTTCTTTCCTGCCTGAAACAAAATACCCAACACTCATAGATAGAGGAGAAGGGGCTTATTTGATTAATAGTTTGGAGAGGCTTTAGTTCATAATCAACTGGCTTCAATGCAGTCATGGCAAACAGGCACACACAAGGTAGCAAAGGAAACAAAAGAGAGAGTTCATGGAGTCTTCCTGTATCTTTCATCCCATCCTTACTACTGGTACTGGGGTGGTATTAAACTTCTGAGTCATGTGTAGTAGTTTAGTAATTATAAACCGTAACCCCAGCATCACACATTCCAGATTCAGCTACATTTGACAGAATGATTCTTTGGTGGAACATCCATCCCCAAATTGTAACATTCGTGACTCATAGGATTTGTAAGATCTTCCAGACAGTTCCGCTGTCGTTGACCCTGGAGCGCCAGGGACTAAGTATTTCCTTTCTATTTAGCCCAGTTGCCATTTTTAGCATTGGATGTTGAGCCTTAGTTTTCCAATATTTATAAGGTCACTTACATCAGTACTGAAATGGGAGAAGTAAATAATTATTATTATCTTATCTGAATATTAGAAATTTTAAAATATAAAGTATGGCAAGAAAAATGGCTCTTGTAAAGTCAAGCATTGTTTTTTGAGAACTGAAATTTTTGGTAATCTTTTAACAGATAATAGTTATAAAGCTCTATATAACATCTTAACTATTATATTATTCTAGAATGTTTAGTTTTTGTTTGAAATACATTTAAATTATTATGTTAGTATAAAATAACTTCTTACTTGGCTCTCTATTTACTTATAACATTTAATGGCATAAAGAAAATTTTATCTAAATTTATTACCCTCTGTTTGAACAAAGTGTATTTTAAAATGTACTTGTCTACAGATGCATTTTATAGATGCCTATTGCCTAGCCTTTAATTTTTATAGTGACTTTATTTAGACTAATGCTATCTAGGCACATTTAACTAGTCTAACATAATTATATAACAGCCACATACACAAAAATTTGAAAAACAACAACTTTAGTCATTAGTATGAAAAATTGTTTTTTTTCAAGTATTGTATCTTAGAGGGTCTATACACTTGAGAAACAGAAATGTATTTAATATACCATGTAGTTAGCAATAATTACCATCACAACTATATAAAAATCTTTATGTATACATTTATGTACTTACTACATTTAAGGTAATATTTTTATTGTTTTTGTAGTACTAGGGATCAAACTTGAGTCTTGTGATTCCAATGTAGGTGTGATACCACTTGTAGTAAATCTCAAACAATATTTTGAGTTTTTTATCTTTATTAGTACATTATGAATACACATCATCATCGCATTCAACGTTGGGAGAGGGTACCAGAATGACATAACTTGAATCTCATTTTTCCCCTTCCACCACCCACTCTGCAGCCCTCTACCCCTTATATACATAAGCTTTGTTTCCTTTTTTCTTTATTACTATCACATTCTTTTTCCCCTCGTTATTTACCCCTGAACCCTCTTTCCTTTTAAATACTTTCTATTTCACAATATCAACTATACATACTATAACTCATCTACAATTTCATTTTCTCTTACCGGAGAAAAGATACAATAATATTTTTATTTTTAATCAGCTGATATATACAACCGCGCTGACAAGAATTTTAAATAAATATTCTTTAGAGCTCTTACAAATTTGAGGAACAATGTTACTGATCACAGACAAACTCTTGACTCAGTATGTTAAATCTACCTTATTTGTGTAACAACAAAATATTTTTAATAAGATCCAGTATAGGTAGATCAAGTTTTAAGTGGCAGATCTAGGGCCAGGGATTTAGCACAGTGGAATAGTTCCTGCTCAGTAAATGCAAGTACCTGAGTTCAATCCCTGGTACAAAAATATAATTGAATGTAGCACATTTAAATGGAAGAGTCAAATTTAAAGAGATGGCAAAAGTTTGGCCATTTTATAACTTTAAACTTTAGATGTAGTGCTATAAAAGAGTACTTATTATTACCTTGCTTGTATTAAACTTAACTTTAAAGCTTTGATTTTCAACACAGTTCCTCATCAGATGGATATACATCTCTTGTCTCAGAAGAATATAAATATATATATATATATAGTCTGTTATAAACAAAGATTAAAGCTGTTTATCTTATGAATCATAACTTAATTATTGAAAGTGTTATACAAGTTGATATTTAAATGATATTCAACTTTTAAAAATTAATTTATTCATACACTATTGACATATATAATAGTCACATTCAATATAGGAAATTTGTATTTGTGCACTGTGTACCTTAATTCTTTTTTTCACACCCCACCTCATTGCTATAATTATTTGTCCCCTTTCCATTTATAAAACTGTGTTTCTATCATTTTCTTTCCATTCCTGTTTTGTATCCCTATTTCCTTCCTTTCTTCCTCCTTCCCTCCCCTCATTCCTCTTCTCATTTGAAGAAGTTCTTTCTACTTCTCAATATCTGTCCACAGTTTTGCTCCTTACTTACTTTTAGGTTTCTCACACAAGAGAAACTATGTGAAATTTAAGTGTATGTGTCTGATTTGTTTCACTTAAAATCACATTCACCAGGTGTATGCATTTACCTAAAAATATCTTAAATTCATCATTCTTCATGAGACAGCGGTATTCCATCCACTGAGTATATATGCTGTTTCCCAGATTGAGCTACTACAAATTGTGCTGCTATAAAAATGAGTCTGCATATATTCTCTGATATTATGCTTTTAACGTTTTCAGGCAGATACCTAGAAGGGGAATAGCTCAGTCAAATTTAACCTCTCTTTTTAAAATTTTGAGGAATTTCTATATTAGTTTTCATAGTTCTTTGTTTATTTACATTCCTACCATCAGTGGAATATGGCTGTTTTTCCCCTAAAGCCTCACCAGTGTTTGTCATTGGTTGATTTCTTAGATATAGCCATTCTTTCTTGAGTGAGATGAAATCTCAGTGTTGCTTTTATTTGCATTTCTTGAATGATTGGTGATGTTGAACACTTTGTCACATATTATTTTGGTATTTATTCTTCTTTTCTGAGAGCATTTACTCATTTTAGATGCCCTTTTAGGAGGCTGGTTCTTTAAATTTAGGGGATTTTTTGAGTTCTTTATATATTCTTAGTATTAGTCCTTTTCTGAAGAACAGCATATATATTTTTTTCTCATCCTCTGGCTTATCTCTTTACTCTGTTGGTAGCTTCTTTTGCTGTGCAAAAAAGTTTTAATAGTATGTGGTTCCAGTTATGATTCTTGTAATATTTCCTTTAAAATTGGAGTTTTGATCATGCTATTTTTACCTACACCTATGTCTTCAAGAGTTTTAGCATTTCTATCTTCAAGTAGATTGTTTCTGTTTTAGTACTTAGATCTTTGATCTATTTCAATTTTAACTAAGTACATCAGGAGAGATATGGGTCTAGGATTAATCTTCAACATGTGTTATCCACTTTTCCTAGCATGATTTATAAATGAATCTTTCTCCCAGTGAAGGTGTTCAGCCCCTTTTATCAAAGATAATGTAGCTAAGTGTGTTTAGAGTGGTTTCTCCATATTGTATTTTGCTCTGTTGATACTTATGTCTGTTTGTTGTTGTTGTTGTTGTTCTTAATATTGTTGTCTTTTATTTTCCATACCATGCTGTTTTTATTGTGGAAGTTCTGCAGTATAATTTCAATTTGGAGATTGTGGTGCGCCCTGTCTTGCTTTTATTACCGAGAATTGTTTTTGCTATTCAAGGTCTCTTCTGGTTCCAAATGAATTTTAGGATTGCTTTCTCTGGTTCTGCGAGGTATACTCTTAGTATTTTGATCAAGGATGCATTAAATCTGTATAGAAGTTTTGGAAATATAGCCATTTTCACTATATTGGTTCTGTCTATTCAAAAACAAAGAATATATTTCCATTTTCTTTTTAAAATTGGCTTTATTGGTACATTTTATGCAAACATCATGATCATATTTAGCATTGAGTGTACCTGTACATGACAAATCTTGATTCTCAATTTCCCTCTTCCCTTGTTCTCCCTACAACCCTCACTCCCATATATAAGCTTTGTTTCGTTTTTTTGTTTTTACTATCAGTTTTTCCCTTTCGCTTATTTACCTTCCCTTACTTGCCTTTTCCCTTTTCTATTTTTTTTTTTTTTTTGATTTTTTAGGTTTTTTGAGACAAGGTCTCGCTTTGTAGTTGAGGCTGGCCCTGAGCTCAGCCTCCAACTCACATCACAGCAATCCTCCTGCCTCTTCCTCCCGAGTGCTGGGATTACAGACGTGAGCCACCATGCCCGGCACTGTGGTATGTGGTACTGGTTGCTATTGGGCGCGAGTCTCCACCCTCAGTATTGTTATGTGGTTACCGGGGATCGAACCCAGGCCCTTGCGCTTGGAAGAGAGGCGCTGGAGCCACAGAGCTAAATCCCGGTCCTTCCCTTTTCTATTTACATAGTTTCTTCATATTTCACATTACTTATATATTTTAGCATTCATTTACACTTTCCATTTTTCATTCTAGAGAAAAGATACAGTATTTACACTTCTGTGGACTATTTATTTCATTTATGAGTATGTCCTCAAGGTATATAGATTCAAGTACAAATGACTTAAATTTATCATTTTTTATGGCTGAGATACATTCTATTTTATAGGGGAACAAAACATATTTTCTTTATCCAGTCTCCCTCTAATGGGCAGTTGGGCATTTTCCAAGATTTAACTATCAAAGACTGAGCTGCTATAAGCAGTGGTGCACTTATGTCACTGTGATATGAATTTCTTAATTCTTTCGTGTATATCCCTAGCAGGGGAATAGTAGGACCAAATGAGGGCTCTAATCCTAGTTCTTTGAGGAATTTCCACACTGATGTCCACAGTGGTTGCAGCAGTCTACATTCTCACCAACAGTGAATACAAGTTCCTTTCTCCACACAGCCCTGCCAACACGTGTTTTTGGTTGATTTCGTG
Source organism: Petromus typicus (assembly GCA_004026965.1). Taxonomy (NCBI): domain Eukaryota; kingdom Metazoa; phylum Chordata; class Mammalia; order Rodentia; family Petromuridae; genus Petromus; species Petromus typicus. The sequence goes on along the minus strand of PVIR01005148.1, from coordinate 4,292 downwards.
ATAGTAGTCATTCTTTGTGTAATGAGATGAAATCTCAGTGATGTTTTCATTTGAATCTCTCCAATGACCAGTGACTTTGAAGATTTCTTCATTTGTTTCTTAGTTGCTTTTACTTTTTCTTCTGTAAAGTGTCTGTTCATTTTAGAGAGTCATTTTTGAGTTGGGTTTTTAAATGGCAGGGGGTTGATTTTTTAAAGTTCTCTGTATACCGAAACAGCTGGTAAATTTTTCCCCACATTGTAGGTTGTCTTTTCACCCTGCTCATGGTCTCTTATTGTGTCGCAGTTTTTAATATGATGAGATCGCAGTTATTGATTCCCTCTGCTATTTCCCATGCTATTAAGTTTTTGTTCATATAGTTTTTCTCTATGCCAATAACTTCAAGAGTCTGAGGGCCAGGGAGTTAGCTCAGTGGTTCTGGCGCCTGTCTTCCAAGCTCAAGGACCCGGGTTCGATCCCCGGTTAACCACATACTATATTGGGTGTGGAGACTTACCCCAGCAGCAACCAGTACCACATACCATTGTGCTGGGCATGGTGGCTCACGCCTGTAATCCCAGCACTCGGGAGGTAGAGGCAGGAACATTGCTGTGATATGAGTTGGAGACTGAGCTCAGGGCCAGCCTGAACCACAAAAGCGAGACTCTGTCTCAAAAAACCTTAAAAAAAAAGAGTTTGACCTAACCTATTTTCCAGCAGGTTTAGTGCTACTGTTTTAATGTTTAGGTCGCTAAGCCACTTTGATTTCAGTTTGGTGTGTAGAAAAATTAATAAATCTAGATTTAATCACTGAGAAGTTGAAGCCCAATTTTTCCATCACTATTTGTTAAAGAGGCACCCTTTCCTCTGTTAAGAGTTTGGCTCCTTTGTCATACAAAAGGTGATTTAGTATATCTGGATTTGCTTCTGGATCTTCTTAGTCTGTTGCACTGATCCTTAGGTCTGTTTTTTCTGCCAGTACCATGCTGTTTTTATGGCTTTGTAGCATAGTTTGACGTTGGAGACTGTGATAACTCTCCTATGTCCTTGTGGCCTAGGATTGCTTATGCTATTCTAGGGCTTTTGTGGTTTCAGATGGATTTTTGGATTTTCTCTAGTATTGTGAAATATGCTATTGGGATTTCAATATCCCAATATTGGGATATTGCATTGAATCTATGCAATTGAATCTATGTAGTAGTTTTGGCAGTGTGGCCATTTTGATGATATTGGTTCTTTCTACCCAGGAACAAGGAATGTCTTTCCATTTTCTGACACCCTCTTTAGTTCTCAAGTGCTTTAGTTCTCAAGTATAGGTCTTTCACCTCCTTTACTAGACTGATTTCTAGATTTTTCATTTTTTTGGATGCAATTTTGAAAAGAATTGATTCCCTCATTTCTACTTTAGTGAGTGCATTATTCTTGCATACAAAAGCTATCGATTTTTAAGTGTTGGTCTTTTATCCAGCTATGCTACTAAACCTAGTGATTAATTCTGGCTGAGTTTGTAGGATCTTTTATATGGAGTGTTGCATCATCACCAAATAATGACAGTTTAAGTTCTTCCTACCTACCTTTATTTCATTTCTTTCTCCTTTCTACTTGCTGTGGCTAATGTTCCTAACACTATACTGTAAAACAGACAGGATAGTGGACATCATTTTCTTGTTCTTGACCTTAATGTGAAAGTTTTCAGTTTTTGACCATTTAAAATGATGTTGTCTCTTGGCTTCTCATAAATAGCTTTTATCAGTTTTAGATAAATTCCATCTATTCCAGTTTTCTGTAACATCTTAATTATGAATGAACATGGATTCAAAAATCCTCAGTAAGATAATAAAAAATAGAATACAGAGAATCATCAAGAAGATATATATCCTGATCCAATTGAATTCTTCTTAGGTATGCTAAAATGTTTTACCACACATAAATCTATAAATATAATACACTACGTAAACAAAACTAAGTACAAAAATCAAATGGTCATATTAATAGTTGCAGAAAATGCATTTTACAGTATCTTTTGATTTTTTATGTGCTCTTCAATTTCAATTTTCAAAGTACTATAGTTTTCAGTGTAAAGGTTTCTTACTTCCTTCATTTGATTGATTCATTTTTATTAATACTATTGTGAAAAGTATTGTTTTCCTAATTTCTCTCTTATGCAGTTTGTTATTTGTATGCAGGAATTCTACTCAGCTTTTGCTGTCAACTTTGTATCCTGCTATAATAATTACATTAAATCTATGTGTCTTTTGGTGTAATTTATTGGCCTTTTATTTAGATTGTCCCAAAGATCATCGGTATATATTTTGAAAATGCATATTCAGATAAGATGGAAAGTTCAGAAAAAATGGACAGATTCCTAGATACAAGAAGATATAAAATTCTAGACAATTTAATTTCATCCAAAGAAATAATTTTTTAAAATACCAGTAAAGTAAAGCCCATCTTGATATATTAATACAAACTCTCATTGTTGAATGTGATCATAATGTATATATAAAATGTATAAATAAAATCAATTAAAAATAAAATTTAAATGAAAAAATTTTTAAAGTCCTTCTGGAATCAGTGATGAATTCCAAATGAATTTTATACAAGATCCACTCCAACTATTCTTCAAATTCTTTAATCAAAAAGGCAGCAACACACCCAAAGTCATTCTTAGAAGCAAGGACTACCCTGATAACAAAATAAGAAAAAGACCCAACCAAGAAAGAGAAGTATAAGTTTATCTCTTTAATTAACAGAGAATCATAATCCTAAATAAGGTGCAGGCAAACACAATGCAGCAAATCATTAAAAAATTATACACCATGATGAAGTCAGATCCATCACATGGATGCAGAGATGGTGCAACATACATAATCAATAAATATGATACTTCACTTTAACAAAATCAAGGATAAACACCACATGATCTCAATAGCTGAAAAAAAAATTGACAATGTACCATACATATTCATGATTAAAAAAAACTAAGGAAACTTCAATAAGTCTTCATCTCAATCTGATAAAAGCTATCTATGAAAAACACAAGAATCAATGTCAAACTAAATGGTCAAAAACTGTAACATTTTATTGTAAAATTAGGAACAAAACTAGGATGTCCACCGTCATCACTCCTATTAGTTCTGGAAATACTAGCCAAAGCAATTAGACAAGAGAAAGAATCATAAGAAATAAGGATAGGAAGTGAAGAAGTTAAATTATCATTATTTATGGATGAAATATTGTCTAACTTTTAAAAGGCAGATTATTGGTAGCCAAAAGCCCAACAAAGGAAAATGAAAGAAATTATACTATTAAAGTATAAACCTTTGTGTTTCTATACAGTTTTTGTAAATTAAACCAAGAATAGTTAATACTTTAAGGAATCTTATCGTTTTACAAAAGAAAGCTTAATGTTTTATTCACAGACAATATATATGCATATTAGTACATGTATATGCATATCAATACATATATATATTAATATATATACATATAATATTTGTTGGAAGGACATAAGAGTTTGGGCAAAACAGTTTAGATAACTGAAACAAATTGGTAATTGGTTTAGTGAGCTGCTTTTTTAACCACAGAGTAGAGTTTTGTTTGCTATTCTCTCAGACCTAATGGTCCTTAATTTGAGAGAAAATTTAAAAATATTATCTTAATATTAAAAATTTAACTCAGCCAATTCAAGAAAGCAAGTTTAAAACTGTATATATATATATATATGTATATGTATATATATATATATTTATGTATATGTATGTATATATATAATGAAATCAGATGTAATAAACAAATGCAGTTTTATAAATCTTGTAAAGCCAGTAATATTGGAATATATATTAGGAAGTAATGATTGATGTGTTGTTATAAACATTTATAAGCATCACTTTCATTTAAATTTACATATTTTATTTGTTTCATCAAGGAAAAAACTTTTTATTTATACTACACAATGAAAAATATAGGATGTATTTTTTTTCTTTTTTTTTTTTTAATCTTTATTGGTACATTAAATATACACATCATGATTGCACTCCATAATGGGGATTTCTACTAGTATAAGACACAACTTAATTCACATTTTTCCCATAGCCCTACCCACCCTACCAACCCCCCCATATACATAAAATTTGTTTCCTTACTTTTTTGTTACAATCTCAACATTGTCCCCTTTCACCTTATTTTACATTGAGCATTTTCTATTTCACAATATATAACATACAATGCTAGGACTCATTTACATCTTCATTTTCTCATACCAGAGAAAAGATGCGATATGTACCTATCTGGGCCCTATTTATTTCACTTAT
>PVIR01005147.1:0-74012 GCA_004026965.1 Petromus typicus | reverse complement strand
CTACTTGTCACTTCAGTGTCTCTGTGTTGGCTTCCTGAAGCCAGTATAGAATATACATACATACTTACTATATCGCCTTACAGTGTTCCTGTGGCCACCACGCTATGTATATAGCAATTCTCACGATATAGAGAGAGGAGGAGAAAGCAGGTACGGATCCCTCTATTACCTGCATAACTAATCCTTCGTCACCTGAATTTATCACATAGATATTTCATTGCTTTTTGATCCAACTGTTGCATTTGGCTAAGTTTCGACCTTAGCCAATGTGCCCTCTCTCTCCTCAGTGTTGTCCTCTTAGTGAAAACTGTCTGTGTGTGGTGAAGACTTGACCATGGCCATCGCACAGCTGAGGGAGGCCCAGCTCTCGGCACACTCACTGAGACTTGAGGGCGTCGGTTATCCAGGCTCCACCTCGCAGTATTCCTTGGCAGTGATCTCCAAGTTTCCTTGTAAAGAGTTGTCTTACCAGGTTGGCAAGCCTGAGTGTGATTCTCCTGGGCACAAATCTGCCATTTGGCATCAGGAGCGCCTTTGCCATGTACTGTGGTGAGTGCAGCGAGCGGCCCAGTTCACACACTTGGCACATTTGTTTCTCTCCTTGCCTCTGACAGTATTCACAGTTGAAGGATAATGAAAGAATTCTGAATTAGTGCTTCCCTCCTCAATTTTGTTTCTTCAGAGTAATTGGTAGCTTTGGTCAGAACTAGTAAAAGCCACATGTCTTAGTCATTTTCTCCTTGCCGGGACAAGATACCCATAGAGGATAAGAGGTTTATTATGAGTCATTCATCTCAGAGGTGTCAGTGCGTAGCTGGCTGCCTCCAAGGGCGGACTGGCCCACGGAACAGTCAGGTAGAGCAAACCCTCCTCACAGCATGGCAGCCCGGAAGCAGAGAGAGAAGGGAGGTGTGGAAGGGAGACTCAGTTCAGAGACCCAGCTCCATGCAGGCCTCCCGTCCCACAGCTCACTCAGGGTTCATCTGCTGATGAGCTTCGCTCATCCCTGACCCTGTCCAGTCACTGTCCCTGTCCTCGAGCGTGAGGGTTTGGGTGACATTCTGGGTCGAATCTGTAAAGGCACGTGAACCACTTGTGCATGTGCTGGAAAAGGAGGCTGAGCATGAAGCAGTCACTGGGCTACTGGATGGGAAATGTTTGGGATTTTCCTGGTTTATAGTGATTTCCTGTTAGCCACTTAATTATATGTTTCTGTTTGTTCTCACGGTTTCTTCTTTTCTTCGCTTTTAGTTCCTGCCTTCCTTTCTGGTTATCCTACTTTGTTTTCTTCTCTTCCTCTTTCACCTGGATTTAACGACATACTGCCTGACGTGCAGATCCCTGGAGGGATGTTCTGGGGACTCCTGGGGAGGGAATGGGGGGTGTGGGTTCGGCTGAGCATGCGCCTCCTTCGGGACTACAGACCCCTGTTTTAGTTCAGTCCGTGATGCTCGGCGTTGCAATCTGTGTTTAGCTGCCTGTGTTTTGTCAGGCAAGGTGCAATTAGTAAGCGCTGTAAGACTAATTTTTAGAATCGGAGTGGGACATTTTAACTTGAAAATGACCTTGCCAGAAGGTTTGTGATCCTTCTCTTCAGCCTTGCTTGAGTCGCTGTTAGCTCAGTTTCTCGGGTTGGTGGCTAAGTGTTCTGATTCTTACCTTTCTCTGAGCAAAGAAAGTCCTGAAATTCATGAGTGTTCCGCTGTCCTGGAGCGGAACCCGAGACCGTGAAATGCTGAAGGCTGACACTTTCCGGGAGCGTGTGTACTATGGGGATTTGCTATTTGCTGTCATTTGAATATTAGAAATTTTGCACAAGCTTACCGTGTCAGCCAACCCGAGCTATAGCACTGTGGGCCCGCGGGACATGTTCTTTTCTGTCCCCTAAGTGCCTTCAACAGATGCTCCTCAAAAATGTCTCCTGGACCCCATGATGGCTCTAGGCCCAGGTTCTCTGTCCCTGATGGCTGGAGGACGGAAGTTAGTGTGGTGGAGGACAGTGGTGCCCAGGAAGCCTGGTTTCTCGGTGTTGGCCATCCCTCTTCCCACTGCTGTGTGGTTGAACCACCCTTGCCCCCTGCAACCACTTTTCCTCCTCTGGAGCAGCCCCTCCCTCTTCTTCCCCAGCCCACTTTATGCCACTTTAGTTATTAGTGGCACTGATCCCTGTGCGGCCTGATAGAGACCGCCAAACAGAGGGTTGTAGGGAAACCAGAAAGGCCCCTGGGCTGTGATGTTGGCTGAGTGAGGAGAAGCTTCCTCCCCAAAGTGAGGGCTTCTCTTTGCAGTGACTTTTACAGCACCCGGAAGTCCTTCCTCAGTGCAGCACGCATGGCCTCCGTACCAGCAGGATGGAGTGGCCCCACGTGGGGCCTTGGGTTCTCAGTGTCCAGTCACTTGGAGGTCGACAGCCTAGTTGTCATTGAAGAGCAAGCTGGTGCTCTGGCTCCCATAGAGCTGGGCTGGGCGGTACCCCGTCAGTCTTTCCTTGCCCCCCTCAGACGAGTTTTGGACCCTCAGACGCTGGCTCATTTCCTTAATGGCCTAGTTTGAAGCATCCGTAGGGATTTTTTTTTCTTACAAATTTAGGACATTTGGTCTTGATCTAGAGTCTCTGAAGTGAGTCAGTGTGGAGATGTGCTGCTGCCTTAGATGTTGATTTGGATCTGCCCTGCGTAGCATCCAGACAGACAGACAGACAGACAGACACGCACACACACACACACACACACACACACACACACACACACACACGAAAGAGAGAGAGAGAGAGAGACAGAGGGAGAGAGAAAGAGAGGGAGAAGCAGGGGCAGGGAGAGCAGAAAGAGACCGACTCAGCCTCAGTCACTGGAGTAGCCCAGGTTTGTCTGCTTCCACCCGACTGTGGTTCTTTCTTGGGGATACCATCTGCTTTCAGGGTGCCTTGCAGGGGGTTTCCTGGCAGGGTGTTCCACAGCATCTGCCACATCCCTGGTGATGGGCAAGTGACCTTGAGTGGGGATAAACTGGTGTGGCACTGCCACCTAGTGACTGTCCACCACGCTGCTCACTGCCTCAGAAAAGCGTAGCAAGTCTGCTTGCATTCCGTGGCCTTTCACGGGAACTGTGGGGAGGGTTTCAAAAAATGATGCCAGCCGAGCCTGGGTGGACATGCTCCCTCTGCTCTCAGGGAGCCCTGGCCCTCGTGAACCAGGACAGAGGGGGCTTTGGCCTGGTCGAGTGTGGCTTCAGCTCTGGGGGGCTCACCTGCCCTTGCTGGAGCTTATACATGCAGGAGTCTTACACCCAGAGGGGACACAGTAGGGCTTGCTCCAGAAAATTAAAATAAGTACCTTTGAAGTTAGGAAAGAAACAGGAGGGAAAGAAACTTAGTCAGAAATGCTAGTCCTCATGAAAAGCATCTTTCAGCCCTCAGTGCTTCCTTAAGAGCTGAGAGAGTGCCAGAGGCTTGGGCACATAATTCTCGGTGGGCATTTGTGTCTAGTTCCAAGGTTGTCTGATTTCACTGTCGGGTCTATAGGAAGCCAGTCCAGTTTCCTCGTGGCCATTACAGAAGCCCATCTAGGATTGAGGCTTTCAGTGCCCAGAACGTTGGGTGGTACTGACCCAGGGAGCTGAAAGTTAGTCTCATGGTTGCTTTGGTGTAGGGCTGCTTTATATTATGCATGAGATATTTCTACCCAAAAGATTGTTCTTCATCCTCTGACCAGGGAATGCCCTGCTAGATATTTTGCCTAGGAAAACATGTTTATAATTTTCTTAGCTTAGACCTAAATCCGTTTTATATATAAAATACTTTCACTTAGTTGTGATAGACATTTAATGTTCAAAGAATGCTCTTAGTATGTAAATTGATGGAAAAGAACATTGATCTTCTTTACTGTTAGCCTACAAGTTTTTCAGAGAGAAACAGGAGTGTGACAGCTGCCCCTGTTGGCAGAGGAACTCCCAGAATGACCTGCTTTTGTAGCCCGAGTTACACTGAGGAGCTGCTAGTGCTGGAGCATGTGGATAATAAAATACGTCATTTAAGTTATTTATATTTTAGTCCATGTTACAGTTATACTTCCAGTTGTGTAAGTCATGCATAGAGATAAATCATACTACCTGACTGTGTTCCAAGGTCTTAAAAGAAGGCATAAGATTGGCTGGGCTGGAGAACCCTGGCACTCTCAGGCTCGGGAAGTCTCCCTCATGGATACTTACACTGGGTGGTCTTTCCTGTCTCTTAAAACCCAGACTTGTGAGCATGGCTGTCAGCTGTTATTTCACTGAACACCATCGGCAAAATAGTCTTAATGGTGATAAGTCTGTCCAGCCTGACACTCTCTTTTCAGGCCTGTTAAAAGAATGTTGCTGTGTCCTGGAAATCAAATAATCAAACAGTTCTGAGTTCTGTGATTGTTAATTATTGACTATACGTCATCACGAAGTCATTTGGTTGAACATAACTGAAAATGTGTAAAAAGAATGAAGCCAAACAACAGAATATAGTCGTGATTTCAAAGGAACATGATAAGTGTAATTCAGGTTTGGAAACTTACAAGGATCCTATCATTCCCCTCTTTTTTCTTTAGGAAGTGTGAGTTGGACACTAGGAAGTCTAATGAGTCTTACGTAAATCCCTGACTCACAGACATTCAAGTTGCCAATCTTCATAGGTGTACTCTGTAAGAGTCACTTTGTTGAATTCCACACAAGTCTAATTGACGAATAGTCCCCTGGAGGAAAAAAAGTATAACTTTAGGCATTATAAGGTTGTGTTATCACTACTTTAAATCTTGTTTAGCGTTATGCCCTTACATCTTCTATTTACATTTATTCCAACTAGCATATTATTCCTGGCAACCAGCACTCTCCCTTACAAAAGATGTAAACTTCTTTGAAAGCTTTCCATTTCCATTTCGTAATCACCTACATATTGTCAGGGCCTCTAGAACTTTCTGTGTACCTCGCCATTTGAGACATCCATCATATTGTTGGGAGACTCTTCCTGAAGAAAGCTTATTGATCCTTTAAAACTTGATTGCAGATTTGAAACACCTGGTAAATGTTTGCAACTCTAGGTCTTGGTCCTAGAGCGGAGATCCTGACTTAATTGATGGCAGGTAGAGCTGTGAGTAGAGTATTCTAACTCTCACCAGGTGCCTTGCGCACAGCTCCCGGGGGTGCTAACGCTATTCTGCAGTGGGGAGTCAGAGAGCCCAGTTACCTTTCCCTTTAAAGCCATTGACACTCAACACTTCTCTTCTAAACACAAACGCATGCCTTTCCTGAACTTCTTGTACGCTTTTATACTGTCATTAGTGGAACCGCTTTATTAGATTTGCTTTTGCCTTGAGTTCAAACCCACCTTGCAGATTGAAAGGAGATCACTTATCATCCCCTCACTTTTCTGGGCCTGCAGCTGGTGGACATGGACTTTCAGCTTTATTACAGACGTTAACAAATGTCGACACCACCCTTGACTTGTATCACAAGGGAGCCTGGGCTTAGCTAGTCATCCCCGAGGGCATTCACCGCATGCCACATAGCTTACCACACAGAGGACCTGTTCTGTGGCAAGCCCAGCACCGAGGGGGGCCTGAGTTACAGTTTCTTGATTCTTCCTTCCATGATTCTCCTCATTTTCCCTCTAAAAAAGTAGGAGAAAAGAATTGTCCCTCCAAGCCGTGCCCCAACACACATATGCATACTAGGAAAAACAGATGATATCACTGTCAGCCATTGTTAACGTCCAGCTCTGGTCTGTTGTTATCCTTCTTGAAACTTTCAGGTATCTTCTCTTTATTTCTTCCTCACATTTAAATTTTTACAGTCATCTTCTTGGCTTATGTCTTTTCTTACTCTGCCCTCTGGATTTCCTGCCGGAGAGTATTTTTGCTTTGTCTGTCCACTTCTTTGTTCTCCTGGGAGGACTGTGGTTAGATCTTACGTACTAATTCGCTCACATGGTGTCTTTTTCTGTTCTACTTCTACTGTGGAATTTTCCACTGATTTCTAGCCCTGCTGAATATAGTGAGATTTTTCAGTATAAACTTCAGTCTTAATCCAGGTATTTTTGTTTATCCTAATTTATGGACATAGTATTTTTTCCCAGGATTTCCACAATATAATTTAAAAAGTTCATGTGCCCCAGTGCAGTCTCATTGCATTGTCTCGGGTTTCTGTAGTCTTGTACTTCTTCTCTCCCACCCCTTTTTCTTTTTATCCTCTTCGGTGGGGATAGTATTTTTCTGTGGAATACTAAAATATGTGCTGTTGTGTGCTGTTCTTTTCTACTCAAGGGTGGGAATCGGAGACTGGTGGGAAGTTGTGTAGGGAAAGAGTTTCATTGCTGGTGAAACATGTTGAAGGGGGAATGTTGAGTTTCTTACTAGTGAATCCTTGGTGTTAATACACAGTTGCCCTTTGTCTGGTGATACTGTTTCTCTAGAACAAGATATTCTTTCTCTATATTACTAAGTTCTAATATGAGGGTCAGGAATCAGGAGGAAAGGAAGGAAATTAGTAATGTTGCTGTTTAGTTTAGAAAGTTGAATTAATTCTCCACATTTTAGGCCCACTTCTTTGTCTGCCTGGGCTTTTACACCACTCTCCAAAGACCACTGTCCTTGTGTGTCCCCTTAGTCCCTTGGCTGCGTGATGCGGAGCAGGAGTCTGGGGATCTGTCATTCGTGTATTCAGCCTAAAGAGTCCTATTTCCAGCTTGGGATCTGATGTATCATCATATGTTACCTAGTTTCTCCAAGTAATGAAATGTCCACAGATTTGATCACAATTTGTGCCTTTTTAAAATTAGTTTGTGTTTGCAGTACATCATGATTACATTTATTATGGGGAGTTGGTCATGTATATTATACATCTTTATTTTTAATCACCCACCCCTCTTATCCTTTCCCTGTTCCTTCCCATTCATGGTCTTCTTCTCAGTTTCAAAGTTTCTGTTTGAGACTCTATTTTCATCAGTTTTCTCTCCTTCGATTTCTTGTTCTCCATGTATTTGAAAAATATCTTTCTATTTTGTGTGTCTGTCTGTCTGTGACTCTATCTTTGTCTCTTTGTACAGTGGTACCTCAGTTTATGAACTTAATTTTTTCTAGTCACTGGCTGAATCAAATTACTTTATAAGGTCAGTATTCAACTAACTATTTAATTTGATTAGGTTTGCAACCAATTCAATTTGCCACTAGAATTATGGGAAGAATTAAGTTCGTGAACTGAGGTGCCACACAAAAACACAAATACATATACATGTTTCTTATATATGAGAAACTGTGCACTATTTAAGCTTTTGTATCTGATCTGTTTCACTTAATACTTTGGTATAAAGTTGCCTCTGTTTACATGTGAGTGGATCAAGTTCATCTTTATGGCAATGTACAGCTCCATTATGTGTGAAATACCATACTTTCTTTATTCATTCATCTGTGGATGGGCACACAGGTCATTTCCAAAATGTAGCTATTAGAAATTACATAGATAGTTTCTAACATGGATATACATGTTTCCCTGTGATATGATTACTGACTGTTTTGGGAAAATACCTACCAGGAGAATAGCTGGTTGAAATGAAATTTCTATTTTTGGTTTTTCAAGGCCCCTCCATTCTGGATTTCCATAGTGATTATACTAGTTTACATTCCCTCAAATAGGGATTTGTAGGCTGTTTGAATTTAAAGCAAATAAATATTTGGTAAAACTTATTCTCTTATAGTACGTAGTCTGCACCATCTGTCTTTTGCTTTTTTTTTTCTGTTTGGGGGGATTTTACTGGTGTTCCTTCTTATATGCTTTATTGGGTTATTAGTTATTCATCTTTCATCTGTTATTTTGCTGGGTTTTTATGGGAAGTTCTGATTGGGAGAGGGTCTCACATCATGTCTATGCATACTGGTGTGTTATGCCCAAGGTGACCCTTGATCATTTCATTCACAGTACTTCTACCTCTTCAGCTCTGGACATGCAGCTCCTGCATGGAGAGCATGTGCAGAGCTCTAGGTTGGACTCTAGGCACGTCTCTCCAGGGACTGTTGAGTTCCTTAGATTATAAGCACAAGGAGACCACTGAGCTCTGCCTTGTTCCTCTCCCTGCACTGCATTCCGTAGTTTCTTGTAAGGCAGTCAGGACAGTTAATGACTCACTTTAGTTTTTTACTGTTTCTTAAGAATCATTATCCTTCGTTGCTTGACCAGTGTCTTGCTACCCATTATTCCAGATATTTCATCTGGTTTTTTTTTTTTTTTTTAGGTCCTTGAAGAGAAAGCATAATCCTATTCCCTACTGCTGTATCTTGGCTGAAAGACGCACTTTGATTCATATAAAACTGTTATAATTCCCTCTCTGTACATTTTCTGTTAGAGGTTTCTTTCTTTTTATTGCCTTACTCATTATAGAGGAATTTAGGAGAGAGCAGAGTCAAGGAGAATTTATGATGTATTATTTACATGCATTTCAATCTATATAAAAGTTTCACTGCTTAACTATGGCTGAGACTTTGAACAGAGGTGACATTCGAAATAAGCTATTTTGCCACTTTCAGTAGTAATAGTAAGTTGAATGGAGGAGGACTAATGAACATAATTTGTCAACCTTTAATCTCTACTATTATTTGCAGCTATAAATATATCTTGTGCATTGCATAAAGATCGTGTATGTAGCACTATGAATGTAATTTATTTTGACTTCCAAACAAGAATTATTTTCAGCTGCTTTTTTGTGTCTGTGTTTGTTACCTGATGCACTAACATGGCAAGTGGAAAGTCAGGGTAAGAATACATTTCACATCGTCACTCTAATTAGTCTAATAAACATCAGTTTCTTTCTACGTATTTCTAAGCATTATGTCATGATACAAAAATGAATAAGACATAGATGTTCCAGTTCATCATTTCAATTCTAAGAGTGCACTAGGTGAGCAAATTATAAATTACATCTTGTGACACAGTAAATATTTATTGAGTGGTACAAGAGATACCTGTGGGATGCTCCAAAGACACAGAGAATGGTTGATACTGTGTGGATGAGAAGCTAACCCATACACGGAATCTCAAAGCAAAAAGGAGGGCTGGAATGTAAGAAAAGGTAATGCCTGAGAAGGGTCTTTGAAGAGACCTCGGAACTGCCAGCCTTGTAAGGGGAGAGTGCGGCGCAACAGGCCAGAGTCCTGGGCAGAGCCATCTCTAACACAGGGACGATCTCAGTGACTCTGTCCAAAAGATGACCCCTGTGACTTTCAGCCTTTCCACACTACGGGCTCATATTGTGACCTGAGCAACAGGACTTGACCCACAGCTGGCAGTGAATGAAGGCAGAGTAAGGATCACAAAGTAAGAGAAGGAACGCACTGCTTCTTGGGAAGGAAGTCTCAAGGCGGATCCCACCGTCCGCAAGCCCACGGCAGATGGAGTGCTGTGGGAGACAGTTCAAGCAGTTTTCTTTAAAAGTTAAAGATCACCAGCCAGTTCTTGCATCAATTTTAATCTTATTTAATATGTTTCATTAAGCTAGCATTTATATTAATCAGAACTTGAAATTTGCCAGATGAGCTAATTTTTCATGTCTTTGAGTATCATTCTCCTTGTGAAGAAGGTCGGAGCTAAGTCTATGAAATTAACTTCTACTCTAAGAAATGAATTTCTTAAATTGTACTTACTGGTCTCCATGCTGGTGTGAATCTGGTATTGATGCAAACCTGCGGGGAATCTATGCGATAATCTGTACCTGTGTCTGAGATTATCCTAGTGGTACCAAGATTGCGAATTTGGTTGTTAATGACCTCAGTGACGGGTCACGAGATGTCTCATACATCATACTGCAATGTCAGTATGCGATTTTATTTGCCTTGCAGGGCTATTTTCAGACAAGTTTATTTTGTGATAAATAAAAAGTACAATGTACTATTGAGCCCCCAGCCCCTGAATATCGACTCCTTTACTGAACAGGATTGCAGTGTGTGATGCAGTATGATCATATAGCATGTAATAAAGATTGACCAAGTGACAGAGTGACCTAATCGGTCAACACTTCGGAAAGTACACTTAAGACATCCTTTTATTAGAGGCAGCAACTGTGAAGGGGGAGTCTGGCTAAAAGTTTTGGTGAAATGCTTCACATTTTAATTTTCAGTCATTTCCAGCTTTCAACTTTGAGAGACAGATGGACAGGGCTGCAGGAGGAACTGGTTAGATTTCCCCGCGCGCCATGGTGGGGCTCACTCCAGGCCGCCGGGGGCAGCAGTCTGTAGAGACCGCACTTCCGGCGCGGGGTGATGCTCCGCTTCATAGCTGATGCTGTAAAGTAGGAAAACCACACATGGTAGCCCTGGGAGAACAGCTCACAAGGGAGATACCGCTGGCGGGGCACATTTTTGGAGTGTCTAGAGACTTAGTGTCTGAGGACACATTTTTGGTCCCTGGAAGGTGAATACAGCCAAGTTCCATGTTGTATGTTATATGTTAAATGAGGAACTGCGAGTCGAGAACTGAACATCTTGTGAGCATTTAATAAATACAACACATGTGTGCTCTGGCCACAGGAGTTACAGCTGTGAACTCTCTTCTAAAACTTTATTAGTGTGTTTGCAGTAAATAATGTTTCCTTGTGTGGAGTTGGCACATGTGTGGAAATCATCTTAGTTCTTGTTTCCATCCCTCCATTTCTCTCTCTTTTTTTTTTTTTTTTTTTTTTTTTGAGACAGGGTCTCACTTTGTAGTTTAGGCTGGTCCTCAGCTCAGTAATCCTCCTGCCTCTGTGTCCCGAGTGCTGGGATTACAGGTGTGAGCCACCATGTCTTGCACTGTGATATGTGATTCTGCTTGCTGGTGGGCATCATTCTCTATGCCAGGCATTGTGGTGTGTGGTACTGACTGTTGTTGGGCTTGAATCACCACGCCCGGCATGGTTGTATGTGGTTACTGGAATTGAACCCAGGCCCTCGGGCTTGCAAGATAGGCACTGGAACCCCTGAGCTAAATCCTCGGCCCCATCCCTCCATTTCCTGATTCATTTCCTATTTGAGAAAGATCAGTCCTCCCTACTTCTTATTGTTTATCTTCTATATTACTGTACTTGTGAATTGGGTCTTGCATTTAAGAGCACCTTTGCTGTATTTAAGCATGTGTGTCTTACTTATTTCACAACATGCTGATCTCAAAATGCAACCATTTTTCTGCAGATGACTCAAGTTTATCTTTCTTTAGCTGAGTAGGACTCCATTGTGTGTAAATACCATATTTTCATTGTGCGTTCATCTGTTCATGAACATATAGGCTGCTTCTAAGCTTCGGTATTAAGAGTTGTGCTGTTGTAAACATGAGTATACGTGTGTCACTATAATATCATCTCTCAAATTCTTTTGGGAAGATACCAAGAAGGGGAATATCTGAGTCAAGTGGAATTTCTATTTTTAGTTTTCTGAGGAATCTCCGTTCTCGATTTTCAAAGTAGTTGTAATAGTTTACATTTTCACCAACAGTATGGAAGCCAGATTTGTATATATGCTATACTTTCTTAAGCTTTGCAATTTTGAAATAGAAAATTTGTTTTTACTCTACAATCCACACCAATTCCAAGGAAATGCATTCCTTGTGTTTAAGCCACAACATGGTAAAGAGTACTTGCTTGAGCACACCTCAGAGTCATGAATGGGTTCTAGTCCAAAGCTGACTATCAGTGCTACTGTGAAATACAGCAGTCCACAGAACTTAGTTGAGCTGGTAACATCAGTTACCACAGCAGACCCCCCCTCTGTGCACATTCTGCCACATGGACCCTCAGGGAAGTACACTGCCTGTCATCTGGAAAGCTAGGAATATTTATTGGCCTCCCTTCAGTGATCGTCTCTCTGGGAAGATCAACATTCTTGGCAGAGGAGCCTCCCATTTGGGCCAGTGTGGCTGCTCCTTGGATGGGAAACAATTGAGGCTCCGGCTTCCTCCCCTTCCAGATTCTCCTCAGCAAGGGCCAGCTGTCTGTGTGAACCACTTTCCTTCTGTCAAGGAGACAGTGGCCATCCATACTTCTTACTTTGGGACACTCCTCATTTTAGTCCACAGTTTCTTTTTCTGTTGTTCAAAGTGGCAGAAAACAGCTTTTCTTCTTTCTTTTTGGAAGCAAAGGATAAGTATGACAGAACATAGGATCTACTTGTGTATCAGAATAGAGCTCATGTCCCATAAACCTCTGCACTTTGGGCTGAAGAAGCAGGAATGTGATGTGAGGGGCAGGGGAAAGGGCGCACAGACAGAGAGATGGAGGACCCAGGGCAGGTGGGAAACCCTAGGCTCTGGGCAGAACTAGCTTGCTTGCCACTGCAGCCCTGGCATCAGAGGTAGAGTGAATAAAGCCATAGTGGCTATTATTGGCACCTATGTGGAACAAATGCTGGGAAAAGTGAAGCCATCCGAGCTGGGATTCTGAGAGAGGGGAAGAAAGTGTAGTCCTTGAGAGGTGTTACAAGCAAGAAACTGGAGACCAGAATTTGGGGTCTGACCACTCTGCAGACCAGAGGGTTTTACTCTGCCTCATGGCTATGGGGAGCACACACGCAGAGCAGGTTGGCCGGTGTGACAGCCCACATGGCCCCTCTGTTGTGGGTGCGAGGAAGGACTGCAGTGTCCATGTCTTGAGCAGAGGTGACCGTTCAGTGCTGGTATTTCAAACAAAACATGATGTGTGATTCTGCTACAGAAACCTTTACCAGGGAGAAAACTTAATGCGGTGCCCCAGAGATCAGTTGTTCCTTTCCCCTTTCTGACTATATGTCATGTTCACATGGTAAGGCAACTTCGGCCTCCACGGTTACCAATATGATCAGAGACAGAGTTTCTGTCTGGTTGGCTGGCAACCAGTGAAGGACTTCTGGCAGATAAGTGTTACAGTTTTTGGTAAGACAGGAAGATACACGGGATAGGCTAGCAAGACGAAGAAACAGAAAAGACTCCCACCTGAATTTATTTCAAAGGACGGTGAGGAGTTGAGCCTGCAGTGAAGACAGAAGAGAGAGAGTCAGGTGAAGGGTGCAGTGAGATGCTTTTGGTGTTGTTCAGATTGCTAAATGGAACCTCTGTTTCATTTAAATGGCAAGCTGTGAAAACTTCCAGCTAAACTAGTTTATAGAGGATATGAATTCATGGAGTCATATCAAACTGTCCTCCACCTCCATACTATAGCTTAACTATAAAGGGCTGCTTGCTTTGCTGTTTTTCAGGTACCACGATCAGCAGGATGTTACCAGCAATTTCCTCGGAGCAATGTGGTTGATTTCAATAACCTTCCTGTCCATTGGCTATGGGGACATGGTACCTAACACATACTGTGGGAAAGGAGTCTGTTTGCTGACAGGAATTATGGTAAGTGTCTTTTTGCTTCTTATCTCTCATCTGTAGTGAGAAGCCACTTAAACTGTTCAGGCCATGGCATCAGTCATAGCGAGCCACTCATTTTCCCAACTGCAGGAAACAGTGTAAGTAAAATAATTTGACCGAGAGAGAGAGAGAGAGAACCAATCCCTTTCCTCTGACTCTTGTCATTGTGAAGTTCTTTGAAGGCCCAGAGCCACTGTGGACTGTGGAGTGACTTGATGACCTGTATTTAATCTGACAGCGGCTGGCGGCTGGAGGATGAGGCAGCTGCTTGAGGCTGAGTTGTGCCTTTGCGCACTAGCTGTGTGAGCACAAGTCACTTTCTATGATCTCACTTCTCTCAAAGTAGGAACCATATTCACTCTCTCTCTCCAAGTATGTTGAAGGGTTGAGGAATTGTGTTATAGAATTTTAAATTTGTATGGTTTCAACAAATACTGTCAAGAATGATAGGCACTTGCTTAGG
Organism: Petromus typicus; assembly: GCA_004026965.1. NCBI lineage: Eukaryota > Metazoa > Chordata > Mammalia > Rodentia > Petromuridae > Petromus > Petromus typicus. The sequence continues at coordinate 60,181 of PVIR01005147.1, read as the reverse complement.
GGTCTGTACTGTGAAAACAGCAAAAGAAAATCCTGTTTGCCTTTCAAAGGAGCTCCTAACAAGTCCTGTATTTAAAAACTAATTGATAAATGAGCATTCGTTTGTGAGAAGAGTGCCTTGGAAATTGGGGCAAGGATGGGGGTCTAGTGAGAGAATAATGCGTGGCAAATCTAATTTGAAGTGGAAGTGAGAATTGTGAGTAGCTGGAAAGGAAGAATATTCCAGAAGGAGGTGACACAACTTAATGGCAGTGAGGCAAGAAGGAACTTAGTTCATTTGAGCAAGGTAGGTCGCCAAGAGCAGAGGGTGAGGACAGAGGTGGATCTTGTAGAACATCTGGAAAGTTTGCTGTCTGTGGCAGGTGACAGGCCACCTGCCTCAGAAAGGCTTCCCAACTGTGGGGGCCTCCGCCCCTTGCAGCCCATGACTAGTCAGGTGTTTTGCTCCGTGTGTCTCTGGGATATTAAATTGGAGGCAAGCATGTTGCTATTCTAATATAGCATGAACACTGCTCAGTGGATGCAAAGAAATCGTCGTTGGTAGTGCCTTATTTTCAGTGTTTTGAGTTCATTCTTTGTCTGCATTTTGAAGTCTAGTGAGTAAGGAATATGTGTTGAGGCTTGGATGCTCCAGCCTTTGTTACAGTTAAGACACAACAACACAATATCCTTGGGATGGAGGGGCTGGGTATTTAGCTCAGTGGTTCTGGCGCCTGTCTTGCAAGCACAAGGACCCGGGTTAGATCCCTAGTAACCACATAACAATACTGGGTGTGGAGACTCACCCCAGCAGCAACTAGTACCACATACCACAGTGCTGGGTGTGGTGGCTCATGCCTGTAATCCCAGCACTTGGGAGGCAGAGGCAGGTGGATTGCTGTGATGTGAGTTTGAGGCTGAGCTCAGGGACAGCCTGAACCACAAAAAAAAAAAAAAAAAAAAAAAAAATCCTCGGGATGGAAATGTCCACAATTTCTAAACTTTGGCTCTCGTGCAGGAGAAAGAGCAGGCTTCCCTCGAGGACCCCTGGGTGCTGGCTCGTGCAGAGCTCCTGCGCTTGCACACCTGCCCTCTTTGCTCCATTGCTCACAGCATGCAGAGAGCCCGAGCTCTTCTGCTCTTTGGTAGTGTTTGGCTAGGAACAGGGAGCCAGCTGTGAAAGGAAAATTCAGAGCTTCTAGCACCGAAGGTGCAACATAGAACTCAGAGGTGTAATTTAACATTAGAAATCCAGTTGTATGGATTATAGTGAAATTTAATTTTTTTCATTCTACTTGGTTTGCTCCATGCATGTTTATTCTTGTATTACTTCCCCCTTTTCCTCAAATAAAAACATTTTGTTATACAGTACAATACTCTGGGAAATTAAATGCATAGATGTATTTTTGGAAGGCCCCATAACAAGCCCACAGGGGACATGAATGATGCTATTTATATGAAGCAGAACTGGTAATTACACAGTCTTTTGCTCAGTGCTTCTTAGAAACAACTTAGTGATCATTTTTAACAAGATGTACCCTCTTTTATTCTTGAATAAGATGTGACTCAGGGCTTAGCAAAAGGTTCGTTTGCTGAGAATCAAATCTGATTCAGCCTTGCCTAGAAGCTTGTGGTCTGTGTCTTTCCTCGATGTTTTTTTGTCCCATGCCTCTTAGCAGTTTCATCTGCTAGCTTAAAAGTTTTACTTACCTCCTCAAACTGCTTTTTGGCTTAGGTTTCACTATTGATCTCATTTCTGAAAACAGAAGGCATAAACATCTGTTAATCTTTACAGTGTATGTAATGAAATCTATAGTGGCTTCTTTCCATCTTTCACAGGCCATAGACAGCGGTCTCTCGATCCCTAGGTAGAGTGACTTTGTGCCGCCTCTTTAAACTTACAGCAAAACTGACCAGTCTGTGAGTGGCCTGTGTGATCTGCTGTGTATAGAGTTGGATTGTCTCCCCACACTGAGCATTTTCCAGGGAGTTAGAGCACTGGGCAGGCTTCTGGGTGAACTTCTGGGAGGTGATCATAGCTCCTGTAGTTCTTTGGGCTCCAGAAGCCATGTGTAGAGCTGACGCAGCATGGCGAAAGTGTGCGTGACAGCATAGCCTTCTGAAAGATTGCTCTGGGCACAGCACTTAGAAAAGATTCATTTTCATAAGGTGAAATGTGTTTGTCAAGCAAATTTTGTTAACTGTTGTTTCTATTTTAGGAAGTATAAATGTACTTTTGAGTTACCTGAACCAGAAATGATGTAGACATTTGTAAAACATACTTAAATAAAATACAGTGACACACATTTCCCGAGGCAACCTCGTGTGTGTCTCCTCCGCTGAGGCCTTTAATAAATAGTGCAGAAGATTAGGATTCACAGCACTCCTGAGACCACACAGGTTCCTCTCTGAATCGTGTTGTTTCTTTTCTCTGAAATGTGGTGCTCCCTTGTGCTCTTTTGCATTTGAATGTTCTTGTTGTTGTGTTTATGAAATTTTGATAGTATTTACAAATCTGTGTGATTTGCTCTCATGATGAAGTAGCGTGGATAAGGTAGCAAACACCTATGAAGATTTCCACTTCAGAATGTGCAATATGGAAATTAGCGCTGCTTGTTTCCTTTCCAGAGCTAATTAAAACTGATGAATAACTGTACGTCATCCTACTGGATGTTCACATTTCATTAACCAGAGCTCAAAATTAGGCTGTAATTTAAAATTTTATAAATACCTCATTTGGTGTCATGAGTTAGATTTCTGAGAGCTAAGGATATTAGATTAAAACTAGTCTGCAGTGCTCTGGGCAGAGAAGTACTGTTTTACTACAAATAGAAATAGTTTTTTTTATGTCTCAAAGAGAGAAACAAGGGAGCATTATCAAAAAACAAAACACCTCTCCTTGCCTGAAATGTAACTTGTGGATGCAAGATGACCCTACAAAGCCTCTCCGAGCAATGTTTTGGTTGTATTTCCAATGTTACCACACAGATGAATATGAAACTGCTAAAATAAGGGAGTTTAAATACTGATATTGTGCAGCAGGAATTCACATGGGGTGGGCTGGGGCTACAGTACAGGGGCAGACACCAGCCTCACATGAGAGACTTTCAATTCCAGCGCTGCAGTGAAAAAAAAAAAATCATTTAAAGATTGTAGATTCAACAAGTCAAGGGCAAGGGTCTCTTTTGCCAAGATTTAACTAAGAATTGGAGGTTATGGGTCAAAGATCTCTTCCTCTCTCCTGGATATTATTTTTAAAACATGAGGTCATGGAATCGCCTAATAGGAAAAAAGTTATTCATTACGTTTCATGAGAAAGCTATTAAGCCTACAATTACATATTTTCTCCTTTTTCTTCTTCACTTCCTTTGAGAAAGTACAAAGGATTCCCTGATAGGGGTGTAGTGGGATAAGTTCGAGGTGGCGTCTCTGGTAAGGCTGGGCAAATAGTGTCTACTTCTTGTCATTACCAGCTGGTGTCTTAATGACTCTTGTTTTACTTAGCATTTATCCTGCCTGCCATTTTGTATCTGTCCAGATAGATGTATAATCTGGGAAGCTATGTCTTTTCTCTTACTTGTGAAAATATAAGATTGTTTTGGAAGGGATACCTGGTAGGTGAGGGTGTCTTTTTGTCAGCTAAGTAGATTTCAACTCAAGAGCACATAGTGAGACACTGTTGATTCGGTCTGAGCACAGTCCATGACACAGTCATGAATTCACAAAAGAAAATGACTAGGATTATAAAGAACTAAACCTAAGGTCTGTCTTTCCTTTTGAGATTTTATTCCTCTACTACTAGATACAGAAATACTGACTAGTCTGAGGCCACTCCTTGGTGTTGTATTATGATAATGAACATAACAGTCCAGGATCCTTTTGTTTATATTTATGTATATGACATAAAGCATTTAATATCAAGTAACTTCAAAGAGATTTGTAGGGTTTTTATTCCAGCTTTTTTATTTTTTTCATTAAATCAAGGCCCACTGAGTAAAATACAGCTCTAAATTCTCATCATGGTCTACTGTGTGCAGAGGAGCAAGTAAGAAGGATAGGTCTTTTCAGTCCTAAGACTAATACTCTCCCAGTGCCCTCTCTTGGCCTTCACTTCTCCCAGGAGAACGTCATTAGAACTGGGGTAGGTGCTTTGCTCTAGGCACAGACAGGCAAATCTGAAAGGTGAGACCGTCCACTCTCCTCTTCATTGTGTAACTCCGCCTGACAGCACAGCTGCCCTTCCTTGCCCTAAAGCACGTGCTGTGACATTGTCACCAACACTGAGAAGATTGAGCTTCAGGATGAGTCATTGTCGATGACCAGTTTTACGAAATGCTTCCGTTTCTCCAGACACTTGGTTTTCTCTTGCTTAGAAAAAGAGGGCATTTGAAGTCAACCTCTGCTGTCCAGCCTCAAATACCCTCTGGATCTGAAGGAATCATTTTTATAAGCTGAGGAAACCTTGCAAAACTCCAGTGGGATATAATTTTAGAGCTGAGTGTTCCATAGAACTTTACTTGCTACAACTGATTGTTTTATATATTTTTAAAGAGAGAATAATTGTGTCAAATGACTATAGGGCAAATGTATTTGTGGTTCTTGCATAGTGAGGCCATCAACCCTAACAACAGGTAGTGTTTCCTGTTACTTGTTTTACTTTATCTGTAGAGGACAAACTGGCATACTAAAATGAAAGTTAAAAGATGTGTTATTAAGTTTAGGTATGAGATAAGAGATTTAAAAATTATAAGTAAGCTCTCAATCTGCAGTGTGAGCTGAAATCTAATAAATTTACAATCAAAATACAGCTTGAAATTTTAGGAGTTGTTACACATCCCACAGGAGAATAATTTAAGACTGGAATATTTTGAACATTGGAATCAGAGCCACACTCTCCAGAGAGCTTGAGGATTCTAGCATTTCAAAAAGGTATATATAAATTTCATTGCATTGAATTTTGAGAAGATGCCTTTCTCCCGAATGCTATTGAAGAATTTTTAGTAAGCTTGTGCATCGCTTGTGCTTGAGTCCTGAAGTAGTCTTCAGAATGATTCTCAGTGATAGGATCCCATACCTAGGTGGGGAAGAGTCAAATATCAGTATAATGTTCAAACTTTCGGTGATAAATAATGTGAAAAATAGGCTGTCTGGACTATCACTTTCTAGCCATCAAGAGAGTTCCTGATTTCAACGCTGTAATGAGAGCTCCTGGGAGAGGAACATGTGCGTCAGTTTAAGACAGCCCAGGTACTGGGACTGAAGTAGATCTTAGGCTACCCGGCTGTCATTTGTTGTGGGAAAGTGTTCATAGGCTGGTGTTACTTCCCTTCTCTAAGGTCTGGTGCCCATGTCACTCCACCTCTCTCCTCTGTAACGCGTACTTTTTGTTAGGACAGATGAGGAAAACCTTAACCTTCACTTTTGACTTCCTAAGTACACCTTTCCTCCCTTAGTTTTTAGGTGCTAAGCATCTTGAAATCACAGGTTAGTGACTTTCTTCGGTTTTCCCTGAAAACACAAATAAAATGGAAGATGAGAAGCTAGGATGTATTTTCTAATTCAGCTGTAAGGAATGTGACTCATCTTATGGAAGGCATACAGGGGGGGTCTTAATTCTAGAGAGCAACATATGTTAGTCCCAACTGTTTCTACATGGATGGTAGTGATGACAAGCTTTGGAAAAAAATGTTGTAAAAGCAGATTTTTCATTCCTATTCACATAAAAGAGAACAGGCCTGGAAACAGAGTGGACAGTAACCTGATGCCATAGCTTAAATGACTATAACCACTAATGAGTTGGCAGGAATTTACCTTAAGCCTGGGAAGCTGTTTGAAGTGAACCACTTTCATTCTGTATACCTAAAAAAATAATAAAGATTAGTTTCTTTTTTTCTGTGTGATGCAAGGAACTTCATAGTAGGCTATACTGCTGATCTTTTTTTTGTTGTTTTGAGACAGTTCCTAGTTAGGTCACTAAATTTCTCAGACTGGGCTTGAATTTGATATCCTACTTTTTTGAAAAAAATCATATATGTATCAAATCTTATGATATACCTAGAGAGGTGTGTTATTGTTTCCTTAATTAAAGATGAGGATGGAAGGGCTTTGTATGTGAGTGGAAAGGTTTCTCAGTGTTGCTGATGAAATTTTAAAGTGATAGGCACAATTAAAATAATGAAATACTATCTACGTTATAGTTCCAGTGATTACTCAATGGTTAGATTCACTTGTTTCTCCACTCTGCACCCACAGTATTCATTTTAATTCACAAATTTTTGGTTTACAGGATATTTAGCAAGAAATGGGGCAGCAGGAGGAGAGAATAGAGGCCAAAAATAAAAAGCAACTTCCACCGGTTGAATGCCGGTGATTTTCCACTCCTGTTAAGTTTTTGATTTCTTTCCAGAAGAATCTGAACACTGGCTACCTGCCAGAGGAGAATAACATTCAACCTCTTGTGCCAACTGTCTGTCTAGTAGCTAGGAGTTCCCTGATTTAAGGTAGAACACTGCTGCCATGAATCTCCCAGAATTCTCTGAGGAGTGGTTCGGAGCATGCTTGCAACAGGTGCCCTGTGTTGGATTGGATTTTGGAGTGTTTAAAGATCAGTAACATGGGTATCAATGCTTTCAAAGGCCATTCTTTTCTATCATGGAAACCAATTCTAAAATCATCTTTTTATTTACTGCACAGGACACAAAGGGTTACACCCTCTTATTTTGCAAATGTCTTTTTCTTAAGTGCTGTATGGAGTTTGCCACATTCCTGTATGCCCCTCTGTTGGAATCACCTTGGCAGCTTTTAAAAAGACAAGCCTGCCTCTCATCCCTGGAGATGAGGGTGACACCAGCTGGGCCCAGGGATTCTTACAAACTCTTCGTTGAGTCTGGTTCATAGTCACAGTTGAGAATTACTGATTTAGGAGTTGTACCAGTTATTTTTAAAAAGGGAACAATGTAGGTTTATTTAATAATTAACCATATGTTTTAAGAGTCAAGCACAGGAAATACTGTGATATGACCCTAAGTTTAAAACCATATGACCTTATAGAGTAGGAGCACTATGAATGCTGTGAAGGCTTCTAACTGAAAAATCACTTAACTATTTAATGTCTGAATACCTTCCAGTGTTTTCTGATCATATGATTAATAGCACTCAATTTCTGAGATACTGATTTTTTTTTCATACCACTAGATGAAAGGGGTGTTCAGATCCTCTGGAAACAGTCAAACTGCCCACTGACCTCATAGACACATCTTCATGACTAAATGAATTCATGACTAGAATGAATCAGACTGGAGGAAGAGAGGGTAGTATATTTCTTTTTTCCCTTCTCCTCACTTAGCTCCTTGCTGCTAGATTTCTTGCAGTAACTAATTAACTACTAAAATTGATTATTTAGCCCACAACTGAATAGCCAGGTACTGTATAGTTGATTATATAATAAAAGTATAAGTATGATTTATTTATGAAAACAGATACTTTCCCTAGGTTAAATTTAAGCTTAATGTAAAGGTATGTAGGTTAAATATTTAAGCATAAATTATCACTTTTTAAGTAACTATGTACATAATAATATATTATAGAAGAGACAGACTTCAAAAAAGCACATACTGTACTATGAAGTAATCTTTTTTCACAAGTTGTTTTTTTCCTTTCATCAGTGTGGATTTTATAAAAATGAATTTGGAAGTATATATATTGTGCATACCATTTTCTAACTCTATTTTAGACATAGAATTAATAGCCATAATTATTTTAACTTTAACATTGGGTAATTAGATATTGACCACTACATTTTGAAGACACAGTTGTTATTTTAACTAGTATATCTAGGGTTTTTTTTAAGATATACTTGTAATCAAGACAACCATCCTCATGGGAATTGGAGAGTCTCACTTGGCTATCTGTCCCGTTGCACACTACCCTGCTGGGGAACAAAATAGAAGGGTGCTATTGTGAATGACTTGAGAGAGAGTGTAGTTCACTCACAGACCCCCAGGTCGCTCCTCTTCTGCTTTGTTCTTGAGGGGCTGTTGCTGCCCCTTTCTTTGTCACCTCTCTGCTGAAGCTGGTTTGTCCAGTCTGTGGCTCTTTCCCGCCAGGGCTGAGCTTCTGCTTGAGTTCTCTCATCTATGAATTCAGAAGATAGAACTATTTAATGTCTGAATACCTTCCAGCATTTCTCTGATCATATGATTAATAGCACTCAGTTTGGAACATACTGATTCTTTTCAAAGCTGTGACTTCCCTCTCATGAGCTCTGGCAGCAGTGCAACACTATCTCATGACCTCGTGTTTCGGTGCTGGTCTTTCCGCCCAGAGCTCACAGTGTGGGATGAGTTCGGCATGGTGTGGAAGGGAGAACTATAACACGAGAGGAACCACACAGTATCACAGTTCCTTCTCTGGACCAAAATGTGGCCTAGAGTTCACAAGGGGACACTGGGGATTTCTTGAAAATAAAAGTGACTCATTTTGTTCTTACTTCTGTTATGGCGTTGTCCTCTAGTAGGTGCCCACCCTGCTTTCCAGGTTCAGAGTGCTTTTCAGAGATGCTCACGGAGCAGCCTGATGTCGTCTGTGTACTGAGATGGTCCATCACCTCATCCCTGGGGCACTGCAGCAGACTGCCCACAAGTTTAGTTCTATACCATACATCTCCTCACTTATCATAACTATAAATGCATCACTGATTTACTATGTTTTTAATGAAGTCTCTGAAACTTCAGCCAGTTGCTTTTTGGCCATATATATTATTTGTGATAGAATTATTATATTCAGTGTCATGCTTTATTTCTTAAAATAGGTAAACTAAGGCTTTAAAAAATATTGCTTACCTCTGTTGATCACATTTTTCTCTTTGTTTTCAGGGTGCGGGTTGCACAGCCCTGGTGGTAGCTGTAGTGGCAAGAAAGCTAGAACTTACCAAAGCAGAAAAGCACGTGCACAACTTCATGATGGATACTCAGCTGACGAAGAGAGTAAGTCTCCGTCTTTGTCCTCAAGGGCACACAACTGCGCTTTCTTCAGTATTCAGAAACTGGGCTTAATTTTGACATCATTAGCAAAAATGACATGGTTTGAAAGTTGAAACATTCTTGGAATCTCAGGATATTCTTAACTTTAGGCCAGTTAGGAAATAGATAACCCAGGCAGCTGGGTAAAAGAAACTCTCATCAAAGTAGACAAAGGGATGCACTTAACATTTAACGTAGTATACAAAAAGTAACCAGACTCAGATTAGAAGAACATGCTGTCCATGTAAAATAGAAATTGTAGGGAGATTATATAGAATTTGAGAACTCTGTTGTAAAGACAGGTTGCACAGACAAAAAGCCATAGGGCAGAGAGAGCTGAACGGGTTGTAGCATCCAGACAGAATATCACTGTATGATTATGAGGAGTAAGGCAGTAACCTCAGGGTCGGCAGCCCACTGACTTGAAGCCATACAGGAGGAAAAGTATTTTTATGGAACTAAATCTTTTTTGCTTTTCTTTTTCTTTGTGGTAAGGCGTAAACCAAGAGCTTCATGACAGCCCTCTTTCTGTTATAGTTATTTGAAATATCAAAATATAAAACATGGACCTCACAATGTGGAACTCAATGAGGCTGTCATGGATGATAACCGAAAATATCATCATCTTTTGATCACTTTTGGGTTTGCTTATAATCTGTGAGATAGATCTCATGCAGCTGGGCACAGGCTATTTGTCCTGGGAGGCTGACACTTGAATTCACAAGTTAGTAGGAAACATAGCAAGACACTTTCTCAGGAGAATTTTGTTTAATTTGACAAAACTTCCCAATGAAGTAGTCATTGTCATGTATGTTTCTGAGATGGATAACGGCCTGGCTCCTGCTTTCTTAGTCCTGCCTACCAGGTTTCACTTCACTCCTGATTTACCACTTCAGAATGCTTTCTTTCTGTCCATAATTTCCTCTTCCAAGGCCTATTTCCATTCTAAACACTACAGGAGCATTTTTAGTTGGGGAAATAAGCTAGCTGGGTGGTTGGATTTCTTCCTCTTTTCAAACACGTACACCGTTCCTTGTCCACTCTAGGCTAGAAGTTGTGGATTTCATCAGATCAAAAGGGCACCTCTGCCAAGTTGATTGGGTAGTCCATACAGCAAGTATGTTCATGTCACAGGCAGAAAAGTACTTTACATAGTATATAGCCCACACGTTTGCCTTTAAGAAAAACTATAACAGAGATGCAAATAGCAAAGTCAAGTCAGTATGTACAGACAAATTACCCTAAGCAAGTTCATAGCTTTTATCTTTACTTCCTTATGTTTTACTTTAGAGAATTAGTTGTTCACATCTTGAGAGAAATTGCAGTTTCATAGTGTAGATATTTCGGCTAACTTTGGTGTCGGACTGTCCTGTACATATTTAACAGCACAGTTGGCATCTATTCATCTAAGTAAATCCCATCTAAAACAGGCAGACAGACATTTTCCCTCATTATCTAACAACGGTGTCGAGATAAAATGTTTCTTTCTCTTTCTCTACTTCGTATTATTTCCCAATAATAAGAGGAAGTTAAAAACCAGAAGAGAACATTATGCTGTGTGCTAGGTCGGTGTTAAAATTCACGTTTTTAAGTAAGAGTAGTACATTTAATTAACACTTTAAATACCATAAAAAAATCTTTTAATAATTTCTCAAGCTGGCTATAGCCTGTTTTCAATGAGTTCAGGAAATAGTTGAAAAATGACTTGAATATATAAAGGTTAAACATAATCTTAAATGAATTGATTACAATTTCCTTGGTATATCTAATATGGCATAGGTTAAGCTTTCACAGTATTGACCACTCAGGAAATTATATGAAAGGTCTGATTATTCTTCTTAGCAGAAAAAAAGCACTTGTATTATTTGTAATGCTATCAGGGTGCCACATAAAGGACTGTGGACCAGGACCCGTGTCTGGAAGATCTAGACGACTTTCCTTTAGTTATTGTGGCTAGAACCACTTCTCTAGAGACACAGTTCTAATCTTAAAGCTCACTTTCCACACGTTGTCTGTGATGCTTTATTATTTGTAGCACCTCATTATTCTTAAAACTCAGGCTGCTTTGATTATTTACCAGTCTGTAGTTCAGATACGAGGGATTGAACTCGGAGCCATCACAGTGAGTGGCATCCCAAAGTTACCCAGACTGAGCTCAGACTCTCGACCCTCCATCATGCACCACCACACCCTGCTCTGACAGATTAATTTTTCTAGGCATGATGTTGCTAAGCATCAACACTGAAATGATGCTAGAATCAAATATAATCTTCTGGGTTTTATGATACTCATTCTGCTATGATGCCTAATACAATATATGAAAATAATAGCACTTTGATAGTCCCGTTTTCATTATTTTATACAAAGCAATCAACTTAATGAGTATCATTTACTTAGAACTTGAGTCTATGCAGCTTTTTATGGAAATTATAAATGGATCACTTTCTTTTTTAAATAAGAATTCTAAAATACTGAATTATCATTTATGAATAGTTTTTGAGGCATAACCAAGAGCAAATAAGGATGTAAAAGCTGTATTTAGTTACTGAGATGAGAGATTACAAATTCAAAGTACTGTATAGCATTGAAAAAGTACAATTGTTCGCTACAATATTTCACCTAAAAATAATTCTCCTGATTCCTAACAGACATTTTGAAATTTGACTCTAAAGGAAGAAAATAATATGCACTGTAAAAGAATATTAGCTATCTACAAATTTTCAGGGGAAAAGTTTTATGCAGAAATTCTTTCTTTATATTAACCAAATGAATTACCCGTTTTGAAAGTAAAAAACACTATCCTTAGTGCATTAGCCTTGAAGATTATTCTGTGAAACTCTGGAAATTTCTAGCTTCATAATTCAGAGCTGGACAGCAGGTACATCTAAAGATCTATGTGAAGAATTCAAAGTGTGATTGTACCTTATGATGACAGGATAGTCTGTGGGCTCTAGCTCTCTAAGAGGATAAGCAGAAAATGTGTTTTACCATGCTATATGTTTTGGTCATTACCTGTATCTTAGAAGTATGCATAGGACAAAGTTCCAGCCAGTTATCTGTCGGCTTACATATTCTTGTGTTTTATAAGGTAATATATTTCTGTTACCACTTACAAATTTATTCTTCCATGAGTCTTATTGCATAGTATCTGGGTAAGTACTATTAAAACAGTTGAGTTCTTTTTGTCTAAAGATGTGATTATTAATATGCAATTGCCTAGGAAAATATTTTTCCTTTTTTTGTTGGGTGTACTACAGCACAAGGTGCAGGAGAGTCAGTTGTCACGGACTGTTTGTGGCGTGGGGATTTAGGGAGCACTGAAGTCAGGAATGGACGGAGTCGGCGATGACAGACAACACATAAACACAAGAGAGGTTGTGATGTTGTTGTAATTTTTACTGAAGTGAAGCTTTTTTTTATATATGAATTTTCGGCTTGTAAAATAAGGGTGATTATTACAGGTTAACAAAAGTTTAAGGAAAAAATAAGAACAGAAACAGAACAGTGATCAATCATTTTGACATTGTGTAAGGTCGTGTAAGACAGTGATGATTTTTTTTTCAGGACCACAAAAATCTTTGTAGATCAGTGTGTTTTGTACACAACTTTTTTAAGGAAGTGGACCTTTGTTATTTCTTTAATCTTGTTTCCATAGATTTTATGTGAGCATTAATTTATTTTTGCCAGGTGGCCATGTTATTTTATTCTAGCTGAAACTTATTGTGTCTAACAAGGTGTTTTCTGTTTATGTTATTTTTGCTTGGTGAGAAAGCGGCTTGTTTTTACGTACTGCTGAGCTAACTGCGCGCCTCCTGGCGAAGCATACTTAACTCAGGCTCTAGGCCTGGGGAGCCTAAAGCCTCAAGCACAGGGGTCCGTCCGCCCGGGACCCCAGTCTCTATTTTGTCACGCCTTATTCGGCGGGAGCATGGCAGTCAGTGAGAAGTAAAGATAAGCTCCTTTTATTGAAGGTCTGAAAGATACTCCCTTTCCTTAAGTTCGAAGAGTTCTATTCCCAATCCCCTTATTCTTGAAAAATAGGCAATCAGTCACATAAAATGACTTTCCTCTTGGTTAAACTACAGCAGGCAGAACACAGGGGCTCTGTGTCCCTGCTTCTAAAAATCTTCCTACCAGATCCAGCAAAGAATAGGAAATAAGACAGATGTTGAATTCATGCTTGGAAATTTGTTAGTATGAATTTTACATGCTTTGGTGCTCAGTTGACTCCATCAATGTTTATTTCATATCTGCTCTTCACATGGAAGATGCAGTGATTAGGGAGGAGTCGGCTGGTTATATGACAGGGTTCTTACCTGAGGAAAGAAAGGATCCCCCCGCAGCTGAATGGGGAACACCAGCCCGGTGGGCTTTTCTTCCCATTGTTGTTTCCGGAAATTGTCTTGGCACGTGGGTGTAACAACTCCCCACCGCTCACAGCTGTAAAACATGAAGCTGCTTTTGACCCTGCTGTTGTATTGTTTCTCTGTCTTGTTCTTGTTCTTCTCAGGCTGAAAAGAACATCATCTTTTGTTAGAAATATATCTGAGTAATAGACAAGGGCTATGGTTTTATTTTAAATTTGGGCACGTACTGTTTTGTGGCTTCATGTTGAAATGTTGCCATTACCTGATGCTTTATGGACTTTATTCCTGTGTTTTAAAACCTATTAGGGACTTAGAAAATAAATATCTCAAATTCACTTCTTAGAAGGTTTCAAAGGAGCTGTAGGGACTTCATTTTTAGATGGTTATTTAAACCTGTCGGCCCTCCTGAGTGCTCAGTGCCTAAAATCCCCGCAATCCAAGGCCTCCGCAGCATTGCCTGCCACACTAATGGAGGCCCCACATTACCTGCAGCTGTCCTCCCCTATCACAGGAGAAGAAATCAGTCATTTAAAATGCAGTAAATTACTTTTTTTTTTTCAGAGACAGGGTCTGACTTTATAGTTCAGGCTGATCCTGAACTCAGCAATCCTCCTGCCTCCCAACTGCTGGAATTACAGGTACAAGTCACCAGGCTGGGCTTTCTTGTGTATGGTTACCAGGAATCGAAGTCCTTGCAAGGCAGGTGCCAGAACCGCTGAGCTAAATCCCAGCCCCTAAATCACCTCTTTAAAAGCTGATAAGAGTTTAGAAGTGATTTGGATTTGATATTTAGATAGGAATCTGAATATAGTTGTTGATTCTAGTTAGTTTTCTCTTGTCCTGTCTCAGATAGGCTCCTCCTCTACTTCTAAGACAGGCAGAATTCTCTGCTGCTCCTTTGAAATCCTCACATCTCCTACAGCGTATTGGAAGTTTTATTTTCTTAGCAGAGAAAGGCTCTCCAGCTCTCCTCACTCAAGTACAGCTTCCCCATTCTTTCCTCTGAGAATAAAGGGGCTGGAAAACTTCCACGGCTGTGCTGCACCCATACCTTTACCTGTGAAAAGCTGGGATAGATGTCTTCAGAGAGGCAATTCTCACTGCTGTGTAAGGGAGCTATTTCCACAGCAGATAGGTCAAGATAAAAAGTCACTCTGAGTCCTTTTAACTTCACGGTGGTGGGTGATGGTATTACATCCAGTATTGTGTGAATCACTTTCCCACTGGTCAGAGGTAGTGTGTGTTCTGATGCCCATACATCTCCTGACCTAGGCATCAAAGGAAACCAATAATTTTCTTGAAATGAATTTGAACAATACAATTTCACTCAAACATTTCAGACTAGTAGTCACCAAACCTAAAATGTTCTTTGCAGAAATGAAAACAAACCAGCCCACAGAGACCCTCATTCAAATCCAAGATTTCCAACTTTCTCATGTCAAAGTAAATGAAAGTCCTAATTGATGAACTTGATAAGATGGTTCATCCAAAGTCAAGAATTTAGGATGCACTTCTCAGTCTCTCCACCACTCTGCCATTTAGGATTTTCTTCCTCCACTAGTATGTAGCGCTCCTTGAACTATCCTTTGTCACTCTACATGGACTTTGTTAAATAAGTAATTTAAAGTAAAAATCCCTAGGTCCCTGGACCTTCCATTAGGAGTAAAAAACAGGATGAAGTCCGTCCTGGGCTGGGCCTTTATCAGTGCCCACAATTTTGGGAAACTAGTAAAACCTTTTGTCTGATGCAGGAGGTCTCCATAGTGCTACTGTGGTGCTTTTGCCGTTTGCATTCATCTGAAATGTAGTGTAGTTAAAGTAATATTTAAGGAAAGTGTGTGAAGAGGTGTACAAACTGCTAAGTTACTGAGGGGCTGTGAGCATGGGGGGGATTCAGCCCTGAAGACATAAGGAGGACGAGGTGAACCTTTCTCCAAAAAAATAAATGTACAGAGACAAGTTGGAAAAGTCAGCCTATCTGAATAAAAGAAAGGACTAATGGTTGAATAGAAAAGGAATTTTTTAATGGCCTACGGTAGGTTTAGTACTGTGGTAGATCAGTGGTGATGTCTCAGAATTACTTTGATGCTAATGTTCCCAAACAGCTGCTTCTAAAAAGGCTCATGTTCAAGAAGAATGTTCCTTTGGTTACTCGAAGCTACTACTTACCAACATGGAATGAAGATTATCATCTCCTGCACAGCACAGTCAGAAAGGATTTTGCTCTGCAGTTGATTAACTGTTATTTATTATATTTGTTTGTTTTCTGAACAGGTGAAAAATGCAGCTGCCAATGTACTCAGGGAAACATGGCTAATTTACAAAAATACAAAGCTAGTAAAAAAGATAGATCATGCAAAAGTAAGAAAACATCAGCGAAAATTCTTGCAAGCTATTCATCAGTAAGTACCAGTTTTCATTTTGCTTTAACTTTTGGATTTTTTCATTTTATAGTTGTTCCTTGATAAGGGAAAAATAAAAAAGCAATGTTTCCAGAAAATATTCTCTGGCAATTTAATACTTTCATCAGTGAAATCCAGAGAAAAGTTGTAGCTTTTTACTGTTAAAAATCTTTGAATATTTTATTAATTATAATATATCCTCAGTTTGTATCTATAGAATGCTTTATGAATATACTTTGTTCTAGGATATTTAGCTTTCATTTAGCTTTTATACTTCAAAATTTTCAGAACAATTCACATTTTAACTATATTATTAAACATTTTTAAGTAATACTGTATGTTTAAGTAATAGTCTATATAATTGTCTTATTAGAACATTCAATGAGTTGTTACTCAGAAACTTTGAGTTTGTCTTTAGGCTCCATAGACATTATTTTGACTCTCTCCAGATCACCAGTATTCTATTTATTGAACTTCTTCACACCATTTTCTTTATGTTAGCTATAATAGACTTTAAAGGTAAAATTTCTTACCTCATAAGAGTCAGTAATGTGGGAACACAGGGTCTTTTTCCTGCAGATTGGCCGTTCTGTAAGTATTGTGCGAGTGAGTCTCAACAGTGAAGTCGTTCAGCTGAGGTTTAACTGAATGTCCTTTCTGTACGGGAAGAGCTCACCCTGACTCAGAAAAAGTGACTTTCCTTACGAACCTCCCAGAATAATGATGAGAGGTGGGAGAAGACGGTTTCTGGGTATGAAGGACACTTGCCTTTCCAGGGCCGACAAGACCAGAAAACTGCGAGGCTGCAATTTTAATTTTGAAATTTAAGAGAATCACTAAGCTTTTATCTTTCACCTTCCCTGCTTAAATTGATAACCCTATAAAGTAGAATAGGCCTATAATTATGAGAATGTTTGTGTGGACAGGGATATCTTCCATCAGGAAAATAAAGCCCAAGTACTTTGAGATTTAAAGTAAAGGGAAACTGCACAAGTCTTAGCCTGTGAGCTTCTCGTGGGTAATTCCACAGGGCAGCTCCCTTCTTTGTGGGCACCAACTTCCTTCACTAGATGCACACCGTTAGGAAAAGACACAGCTGCATATTTAAGGTACTACTCTTGTAAAGTTAGAGAAGAGCAGTGTGTTAGCCCTGGCCCACAGCAAGTTTGCTTCCTGGAACTCAGTGAAATTCTGGGAATCCAGACCTGAGACAGTAAACTCTGGAAGAGATGCTGAGCTCTGTCAGTGTCCCCAAGGCCTGTCTTCCTGCTGAGGACTCCCTGGTATAGCTCCCCTGAACCAGACAGGATTTGAACATTCAACAGACAGAACCCCAATGCTGACACTAGAGGTACCCTCGGCATCTCAGAGTGAAGTCACTGCTTTACACTGTTGATGCCAACCTAGTGTGAGTACATTGAAAAGAACACGTACCTTGGGAGGAGGAGATGTGTGTGTCCCAGGTGAGGTTGGCGGGGTGCTGTGATGGTGAGTGCATCCATATACCCCTTTCCTCCAGGATTTTGTTTCCCATCAGTGTAACCTGTTTATAGTAACATATGATTTAGCCTATAATACAGCTCTTTAGCCACATATACATCATGTGTATTTATTGTATCATAGACTTCAGTGCAAAAGTCCTTCAGATGTACTTTAAGAAAAATGTTTCCCCTAAATAATAGAAAAAAACTTAACGGCAGTTCACGTGAGGGCACCCTGGTACCATCTTTAGGGTTCCATGGGGCCCCACCCAGAGCCCGTCAGAAATCCACTGCGAGTCAAGGACGCCCACTGACTCTTCCACTTCTATCAGAAGTTTCTCCTATTTCTTAGCCGTGTGCACATCTCAAGGAGGTGGGCTTCAAGCAACTCCCGTACTCTGTGAATTGTTTCCTATACTAGGCTGGTGGTTACTGGGTTTCCTTTGCTGTGGGGGATGTTTATGCTTTGTGAGTAAGGTAATGTGTATGAGTCTGTCACCTGTCATTCCAATCCGACCTGAGAAGTTGAGAGTGGAGTCACGGAGGAGAAAGCACACAGGGCTCGATTCCTCCCTTCACCTCTGCTCTTTTGACCCCTGGTGAGAACTCAGCCTCGCGGTACCTGAAGAAAAAATAATTGATAATCATTTCACAGAGCGCTCATGGCCTCTCCCGGTCTCCAGCCTGCCCTCGAGTCCACTCCCTTCTGCGAATGTCCTCTCTCTTCCAAACCTCATGGCCTCTCTCCCCAGATGCGACCTTTCTAGGCTCTGGTCAGTGCCGCTGTCTGCAGGCATTGTCCTCTTTTCAGTAACATTCTGTCTTTTTGAATTGTCACTTACCGCCAGGAAGGGGTCTCTTTCTCTAACATTTAACCCTTTTTCTGGTAGCAACTTTAACTTTAAAGCTTATCATTCTTCTGTCTCCACTGTGGACTCATCAGTCAACTTCAACTTTTCTCAGAGCCAAGGAATCCACGTACATAATTTATATACCGAAGGCTCCTTAATAATCTCCAGTTGAAAAGTATGTACTCCCCCAGAGACATTAACCCTGCTGCTCAGACCACCATCCTTTTAACCAAATGCAAGGCTAAAAGGTTTCCTATTGCTCACTTGAAAATTCGTCCTAAGCTCTCTAGTCCAAGAGGAAGCCCAGGGCTTTCAGGTGGGCAGAGCCTAGTAGCAATGAAGAAAGACGGTGACAAATTTAAATACTGTTTTTCTTTGGGCGATAAATCAAAATTCTGCAGAACCCTAACAGGATCTTCCAGCTAATGAATCGAGCCCCCTGTGCACCACTGAACACCACCTTGTGTTATTCTGTTCCAGAATATTTTACAGTTTCTTTTCTTTTTGTTTTGTCTTCTTATTTCAACAAAATGAAAATAGAGCTCGGAAGTAAGTTGTGTGAGCCGCTCCTTTCAACATTTGCAGAATTTTCTACTGGCTGCATGCACCCGGCGGATCCTTTATTTGTGAATTTTAGTAGTCTGCTGCTATGGAAATGTGATCCACAATCATGATATTTTCCTGTGATAAGTGAAGTTCACAAGGAAGAAATCAACATATGTTTCTTATTCTTCTTTTTGTGGTGGAAAAAGTGTACTACACATCTGCACATTACCTTTTATTCTGGCAGCTGCAGCGTAAGCAGACTGTTTGGGTCTGGTTTGATCGCCTGTACTCCAGGCAGTATAAGCAGCAGACATGAGGTCTGATGTAAGTACAGGGAATTCCAATCAAACAGGGCTCTTCTGCATCTGCTTTGCAGATTAGTGAAAAGAAATGAAATGGGCAAAATTGTACTGTCAGACATAACTCAGAAGTCTTGGGATAGTAAATTAGCCTCCAGCGTTTGGTTTTTTTCCCTGCCTCAGTACTAGGGATTGAACTCAGGACCTTGCACTTGCCAGGCAGGTGTGATCCCCCTGAACGCCATCCCCGGCCCCTGAGGCTTCCTTTTAGGGGGAAGTGTCCACTTCCTCCACCTTCCCCCTGCACGCAGGACCCCAGACCTCAGCCATTCTATGGTATTCCTTAAATTTTCCTAAAAACGATCTGAGTTTCTCTGAGAACTGAGTTTTCAGCATACTGGTACAGTGATCTCCCTTGTATGTGTGAGGCCTGGTTTTGATCCTTCTCAACACATATATAAAAGATCCTGTCTAAAAATAGCTTATCATTCATCTGAAAGAAAAGTGAAAATGAAAGTAAATCTTCAGTTGGCCCCTGAAATGCTGGTGTTGAATTCTAGCGACAGCTTAGACAGACTCGAGCCGAGTTCCTGCCCTCTACTCTTTCCACAAAGCGAGGAGAGTAGGTTCCAGAAGACAAAGACAGGCAAGGACCAGCCTGAGCCATATTCTTACAAAACATCTAGACTTACAGTTCATAGCAGAACTCTCTCTCTGAGTCTGTCTGTCCCGTGTGTCACGCACAGTCTCTGTTGGTACAAACGCAGCACTCGGAACACTCGGTCTCCTGCCTGTGGGGACAGTGAGACCAAGAAGGCAGTGAAAGTGGGGCTCCCACCTGACACAGCCACTCTCTCTCATAAGCAGATTCTTTTCCTTGTTTTTAAAAAGTACACACCAAGCACTGCATGCCCTGTAAGCGCCTACAGAAACATTTCCCAACAATAGGATAGATTTAAATACACATGTATGGATTTCTTTTAGACTAGAACTTATTCCAGCTCTATGACAGCATATAAATGAGCTGGTTAACTGTGTTCCAAGTATTCTAATAAACACATAGTCACAGGGACAAGTTATAAATTTAAACTGTTTTAGATTGTTAAAGATCGTGTTGTAGGTAGGTGTCAGTTAGACTCCTCCTGGCAGAAGGAGCTGCATCTTCGCTGCAGAGCAGATTTGGTGACATACTGAATCCTTGCTGCAGAGTGAAATCCCTGAGCATCGTGAACATGTGTTACAGAAATCTCCCTGGCAGTAAAATCTTGCCCAGTGAGTTTTTATTCCTTATATATAATTATATACAATTAAAATAGAAAAATCAGACAGTCTCTCCAGCATTGAAGTGATACTTTGTAAAGTGGTTTATCAAGGCAAAATAAGGTTAACGTGGATTTTTTCTTCCCTTTTTCATTAAGTAGCTTAGAAGAACTAATTTCTCTCGAAGCAAGGCTTTGAATTGTTGACTTAAAGAATGATAAACCGCTTTTCTTCCTAGAAAAATCTTAAGGTCTTCAATATAACAAGCACTGAACAGTAAATATGTTAGAACAATAAAAGCTCTTATTCAGAGAGATTTTTCCTTAATCTCTAGTTTGTAGATGGTTAATCAGGTGTATAAAATGATACGTAAAGTAGCTAGAAGTAGCCTTACATATAGACAGCATATCTGTCAACTACTTTGAGAAATTCTCCCAAAAAGATAGTCTGGCCTGCCTTCAAATTCAATGATGATATAAAAGTCAAGTGAAACACTATGAAGAATAAGAGAAGTATGTGCTTTGAGTTATCTTGCTGCTGATTGAATAAAAGTTTTGCTTTGTTAACAAGAATCTCACTTATCACTGTGTTCTCATCAGGTTCAAACACCTAACCCGTTTCATTTCAGACTAAACAGGGTTAATACCTGTATCTAGTCACGTAGGCATAGGAAGGTGCCCATTGTTCCAACATGGATGAAATTCCTTTTGCTTTGCATATTTCTTCCTATGTCTATTTGTCATGATACTGGAGCTTTTAAGGAATGTTTTGGCTTTTTCTCATATGGTGAAGTCCTTATGAGCCTCTTTGAATTCTACTTAGCTGGGAAACAGCTGTCCTGAGGACATCGCCTCTCTCGCTCTCCCCCTTCCTTTTTTTGCGGTGTTGGGGAAGCATGCTTCTCGTCATACCAGACACGTAACTGGTACGGACTTTACCCCTGATGGCCAAGGCATTCTCCATGCAGTTACTTGCCCTTGTCAACTTTGTGCATGCTCTTTGGGAAGCATAAGGTAGCCAGAGAAAGAAGAGAACGTTTTTGACTTCAGATTCTGTTTTGTAGATTACGAAGTGTAAAAATGGAGCAGAGGAAACTGAATGACCAAGCAAATACTTTGGTGGACCTGGCCAAGGTAAGTCTGTGGTGTCCTGCCCTCATGGCCCTGCCTGTCAGGGTGGTGACGCCGGATGCTTTGAGAGAAACCTATCCCAGATTTAATTATCAGGCCAAACAGCCACCCTTAAAAGGATAACCTTACTTAAAAGCTTCTCTAAAGACTCTCAATCTTATTTCCATCATATACATCATTCAACTCTGGCCCCATTCTCAGAGCTTGCCTAATGGCAGTGACCTGGAACTGCCAGCGAGAGCTGACGTGACCTGAGACGGTTTCTTGGGGATTCTGAAGTTTCATTCCTGAGAACACAGTTGCATCTTGCATGTGACCGTAAGGTTCAACACTAAATACAACTCATCCATTTTTTAATATCTACTTTAAGCAAAAATCAGAAGGATATAAAATTAAAATTTCTTGAAAGACCCAAGATACTGAGTCCTAACATAAAGGTTGTCCCTTCCCCCCAAAATAAATAAACATTTTATATTCCATTCTTTTCATTAGCAGTCATATCCTGTTTTGAAAAGTACATTAATCGTCACCTAGTTCTGCCACATTTATAAGGTTCATCTGATTTTTGTTTGTTCTACCCCAAGTGAAATCCATTTCCAGCATATGAATATTTAACCAACAATCAAAGCATTGCGTCCTCTTGAGCTGATTCTAAAAGAACCACTAGAGGAGCACGCATACAAGGGCGCGCAGCCTTCTAACACAAACGTCCTGAAGGAGCAGCTTTCTGTTGGGTCCTTGGATCCTGTTTGTGTGACAAAGTATCTGCTCTTGCCTGCAAGCTCAATTTCAATCTGTAAAACTTATACTTGGCTCCTAGTCTCATTAAGTAAAACATCTACATCTTGCTTGGTTTTATGTTTCTCCCTAAAGCAAACTATCTACACACAGTGAGTGAACCTGAGAGCACATGCGTATGAGGCACAAAGACTGCTGCCATTAAAGTGGTTCTCACCTGGGGCAGGTTCATCCTTCCTAAGTTCAATGAGCAAGACATTGAGTAATTTTTATGAAAAAGCCAAGATTATTTAGACTGCTTAGATAAGTCATTTTACCTCCGGAGCACAGCTCTGAGGCATGGCGTTGCTTCCACTTACCCTTTGCTGCCCTGCTGTTAGGACCAGTAGCATGTGTGGCTGGAAGGCTCAGGGCGCTCTGAACGAGTGGGCATCGGGCACATAAGACAGGGGAGGTTAATATGGTGCCTCCATGGCGCAGTGGACATAAGGCATCTCTGTTCTGAAGCATAATCCGCTCTAAACAGTTCATTTGTCACTGTTGAGAAGGTGTTAAGCAGGATGAGAGAATATAGTCCACAGAGAACGAAAGAAAAGAAGGCTGAGGCATGGGGGTCTGGGCTAAGTGGAATATACCTGTGTTCTGGGCCCATCTCCACGCTGACTGAGCTCATCAGCCCCACGTCCCCATCTGTCTGTCTCAGCTACTTTTGGAAATAAAATTGGGAATCATCACAAATGCCCTCTGATCAGGGCAATCAGTTTTACGACACCAAAAATATTTTCCTATTTCAGAACATGCATTTAGTTCTGAGTAAGCTATCCAACCAGTACCTTCATTATATCCTCCAACTTTTATTCTTATAAATTATAAAATAAAAATGAATTCTGTATCTTTAAAAATTCTGTTGGACCCAAGGAAGAGTTTTATAATTTGGAGTATAAACAGTAGCAGACATTTAAGAATCACTTGATCAGTGGCCAGGGATTTAGCTCAGTGGCACCATACCAGCCTGGCAAGGGTGAGGTACTGAGTTCAGCCTCTGGTACCACAAAAACATAAATAACTTCATCAGATCAATTAATCTTCTCTCCTACTCCAAGCCCAAATATTTGTCCCATTCCAATACATTCTGTATCATGTATTGCTTCTTCAGTGTACAAACTTTTACTGTGCTTGTCCTGATATTATAGGTTGCAAAAATGAACTGGACATGCTGATTATCCTGTCATTAACACACACACACACAATTAAAATTAAAAACATCTTTACCCAACCTAACATCCTTGGGGATATTATTAGTAATACCTGCCCCATATCTTCCAAAACTTAATCCAATCAGTGCCTGAGCTCCTACATTGCTGAATCCTGGCATTGAATAGACATTCATTTTAGTTTGTACAGTAAACTAGGCATCTCCACCAGCACACAGGGGCATCCCGGAGATGCCTCGCAGGTGGAAGGAGCCTCCTGCTTCTCTGCCTTCACATCTTTGCAATCCTGTTTTCTAGACACAGAACATCATGTATGACATGATTTCCGACCTAAACGAAAGGAGTGAAGACTTCGAGAAGAGGATCGTTACCCTGGAAACCAAATTAGAGACACTGATCGGTAGCATCCACGCCCTCCCTGGGCTCATCAGCCAGACCATCCGACAGCAGCAGAGAGACTTCCTTGACGCGCAGTTGGAGAACTATGACGAGCATGTCGCCTATACCGCGGAGCGGTCCCGGTCCTCCTCCCGGAGACGCCGGTCCTCCTCCACAGCGCCACCAACTTCATCAGAGAGTAGCTAGAAGAGAATAAGTTAACCACAAAATAAGACTTTTTGCCATCATATGGTCAATATTTTAGCTTTTATTGTAAAGCCCCTATGGTTCTAATCAGCGTCATCCGGGTTCTGATGTCAGAATCCTGGGAACCTGAACACTAAGTTTTAGGCCAAAATGAGTGAAAACTCTGTTTTTTTGTTTTTTTTTTTCTTTCAGATGCACAGGGAATGCACCTATTATTGCTATATAGATTGTTCCTCCTGTAATTTCACTAACTTTTTATTCATGCACTTCAAACAAACTTTACTACTACATTATATGATATATAATAAAAAAAAGTTAATTTCTGCAGATACTTGTTTGGTCACTTGACATTCCTAAAGTCTGACTTCTGATGTTCTCCTCAAGGTAAAATGACTGCCATCAGATGCCTGCTGATCATTTTGAACCAGCTTCAACAGACTTCCCCCCACAGCCTATTCAGGAAAATTTTCCCTCACTTTTTTTAGGATCCCAGGCACTCCACTTACCGTTCTCTTTGGATTTATAGTTATCATCCTTTTAATTCAGTTTGCCTCCAAGGGATACAGAAAATCAGCGTCCTCAGAACTTATACCAACAAGGGACATGGATGCCAGCGAGGCACACACCCTATGCCTTGTATGCCAGCACATTTACGTGGACACAGCACCGGGTAATTCACTGTCTGGACACACTACACAGTGTTACTTCTAAACAAGTGATTTTTTTTATCTTCCCATGTATCCAGGTATTACTAACAGCTCAAGGTGCATGATCTTTGGGGTACACATATCTGTATCCCTTTGTACATCTTTGCATACCTGAACAGAATATGCATACATGTAACTCGGCACATTACCCAGCATCTGGTTCCCGAGTGCTGTGCACTAACGTTTGTGATACAAGTAAATGGCTTTTGGCAGATTTCCCAACTTTTTCACCCTTGCTTCATGGGTGGTTATGTGTGGCTTGTGTGAAAGGGAACAAAGGAGTTATGATTACAAACCCACCTCTTTGCAAATTGATTCTCAGAATCCAGAAGGTGTGGAAAGACTATCCAGGGGTGAGGGTCATGTGAGCTCTTTCGCTGCAGGTGTCCCCAGCGTGAGCAGCAAGATCTGACCTGTAGCAGGAGGTGAGGCAGCCTCAAGGGTCCTCACACAGCTCCAAGCACAAACTGCATTTTTCTAAAACAAAAAGCATTTCTTTGTGTTCAGAACAATCTATTTAAGCCACTAGAGCCCTTCTTTCATAGGGCTCTTTCAGCATGAACTTTACAGCAATGCAACTTGTTAGTGTTATCAAGTATTTTCATTCACACAGACTAAAGTGGTGTATTTGTTCTACTTTCATAGTTCAGTGGAAAAAACTCTCACCAGTATTCTCCCTAAATGACTCAAAAGTCAAATGTTTCCTCTCAAGATCATGGCTACAAAGTACAATTGTTTCAAGTTGCTTACAATTTACTAACTATCCAGTGTGGCTAAAACGAAGTCTTGTTCACAATCATCTGTGGACCCGCTCGATGAAACCAGTTCTGGAAAGTCTAGTAACATAGGAAAACAATTTTGACAACTTCCTCAGATACATACTACTGAGTTAAATGCATATCAAGATCCCACTTCATCAGAATTTTTACTTCACAAGTGAACTTAAAATTCTCTTTTATAAATTTTGACTCAGATTCAAGATGAACACATACTAGAAAAGTTCGGTGTAAACAGTCAATGTAAGGGAGAGGGATTTTGAAAAGAATTTTCTCTTCTAATTGATGTTAATTCTGCCTCTGTTGTAGGCAGATAATTAAACTTAATTATTACCTTCTTGATCAGTTAGCACTGTTTTCCCTGAATACTAAGAGCCTGGAGAAAGAGTGATATGTGTTCCTCTTTTATAATGTGAGCACATTTTTAAAAGATTTATTTTTATTCTTATGTGTTTCCAGTATATATTACATTCATCACGTGGCATTGGCACATACAGCATATTTTAATTAGTTCTGTCTGCCCTTCCCTTCTTCACAAAGATAAGAACAACTGGGTTTTTATTTAGATTTCATTACCTAGGTATCAGTACAGACTTCTTAAATGCAGCTCACTAGGACAAGGTATTATTTGATCCTTCAAAATTAATCCTACTTTTCCTGTTTCTTTAAGCAAAGAATAGTAAAAACACCTTTTGTTTCTGCCCTTCCTTAAAACGCCAGATGAGCACACTTGAACAGAGGAGGAGGAGGGGCTTGTCCATTTCCAGCTTTCTGGTCAGTGATTTGCTGAATAAACTCCACTGCACACAGCACCGCATTACCGGGGCCCCTCACAAATGGCTGGAGACGTGAGGCACAATCTTCTTGGCTACTATGATGACTCCTGTTTGGGGGACAAAAAGATGCCATTCTCTTAAGTGTACTTTGTTTTCCAAAATATCCAGGAATAAGTGATCTATACCACCCTCCACAGCGAGTAGAAGCCATTTAACCTCCACAAATCATTCACAATAAATAGCACCACATCCCTCCTGTATTTGAGCCCTGCCCCATCTTGAGAAGCAGCATGGTGGGGTGCAGAATGAGACATGGGTTTGCCACTGAGCTCTGCCACGTGGTAACTCTACCCACTCGCACAACCTTAGTGTCTCTGAGCTACCCCCATCTCTTGATCTGTAAAGTAAGAACTAAAGGTCACAACTATCGGGGGCTCTGCAAAGCCTGCCATTTACCTCATCTAATGACGTTATTTTTCATTACTATTTTCAGCGTAAGGAAGCAAACATCAAACACCTCCATTATTTGCCTACCTTCTTAGAAGCTTTAACACCTGAGTCTAGAAATCATAAATTCCTCCCCCTCGCCCATCTATTTTATTCTTGAAACAACAGTTACCGGACTCCAGATTAGCTCATTCACTTCCGGATCCTGTCACTGTTTTTAGTTTAATTTATGTATCAGAAGGTACCTATACTTCGATGCTTTGTGATTCTGAACTTCTCCAGTTTGCTGAGGACAGAAATGTGGAGGGCAGAGCAGCCTCAAGAAGGTCATCTATGAGTTGGACCAAAGGGATCAGTCCTTTTCCATATCTAGGCCTGTAGGTCCTGCCCAACCTGATTTAAGTTTGTGTCAGATGCACTGATGTGACGAGTGTGTCCTAACTCAACTGGTAAGAGTGAGTACACATAAGAGAGTACTGACACGGTGACTCCACAGTAAAATCCTAGCAGGTATCGTCAGACTGAGGCACCGTGGAATGAGGGAGGAGGAGGAGATGAGGAACTTCTCCCCACCACGGCGTCACTCCTACTCACTTTCTCATATTTCTCCTGATATTTTTTGTGATATTTTTCAGTTTGTTAGATATAGGGGTAAGGACGGCAGCCTGCCAAGGGTATTTTCTAGTACTGCAGTTAACTATGTCCTGAATCAGCAAAGCCCAAAATAGAAAACACTGATTAAAATTCTAAAGACATTTTCCATGTCAATTTAGAAAAATACTTAGAATCCTGCCTAACAGTTTTGATTGCCTTGGCCCAATGCATCTTGGGCCCCCCAGATGGTAGTGTACATGTGGAACCAGGAAATACTATCCAAGTGATCATAAATTCCTAAGGTTGCTTTATGGCAGCATCAAGACTAACGTTTGCTCATTGTAGAGTCTGCAAATAGCTGAGTAGAAAAGGGCCAGCGGCTGATGCATGCACCCGATGGGAGCTGAGCAGATGGACACCTTCTCCCTAGTTTTCTCACCTGGAAACCTGCCTCCCCTGCTCCTCCTCACAAGGGCACCATAAGAGTATCACCTGGATCTGTTGGAGACACATCTTAATCTTTTAATCCTCTCCCTGTCTCTATCCATCTCACAGAGGACGACATTAAAGTGAATGTCCAGTCATTTCTTACACGCATTCAACACCACCAATAAACTCCTTGTTGCAGAAACTGAACCATCACTTTCCTGGGGTCTCCTATCCTGGGTCCTCCTCCCAACAAGCCTCAAAACAAAATGATGCTCCTCTCAGTCAGTCTCATCACTTGAAATGTATTTGAAGGCACTGAAAAGCTCGGACCCTCAGCTGAGCTAAAAAATACATGAAAATATCTGAAGACTTTGAGTTAGTTCACCTCAGAGGGAAAGTGCACCTATGTGTGTTCTGGGTGCTGTGAGGCTGCGCACAGAGGAAAGCTGCATCAACTGTACACACCACCCTGCATGCACTACATAGCAAAGCATGGTCAAACTTTCAAAATAAAACAGAGTATGAGGACTGAAGTGTCTCTGGAGACAGAGAAGACAAATGTACAGAGTTCTTTTAATAACACATATTTCTAAAACTGGCTAAAGAATCGGTAGAAGTATGAATGCAGAACAACCACAAGAGAAACGGAAACATAGTAAAATACTTAATAATCTCCGCAGCCCTCAAACCAGATGCACCGAAGGAAAGGTAAGTTGCAATTTATATAAACTCTTACCATTCATTTAAACAGTACAGAGTTAACCAACATCTCACTGGAAACATGACCCTAAATTAAAACCAAATCACAATGAAATGTAATATTAATTGAAATTAATGAAATATCAGAAGTAGCACAAATGGAATAAAACTTGTTTACTGAAAAAATAACCAGGACTTTCCAAATAAAGTAAATGAATTCAACCTATGGAGAAGTGGAGGATATAGAACTCCACATAGGCAAGACCAGAATAGAAACCCTTCATAACATGTCATAGTCAAAATCCCAGAAACCCAAATAGAGAAGAGAACCTAAGCAATCACTAGCAAAGCAAAACCTGCTAAAATAGCAGCGGACTTCCCAACACAAACCACAAAGGGCAGACGAGCTTGCAGCGAAATTTCTCAGGCCCTAAAAGAAAACAATGTCCAACCCAAGCTGATATAAATGGCAAAACTATCTTTCTAAATTGAAGGAGAAATAGGACACTTTCAGGATAGAGACCACTAAAGAAATTCATGACTTCCAACCAGCACTCCAGAAAATTCCCAGGAATACCCTAGAAGAAACCACAAAGGCAACAATGAGAAAAGGTCTGTTAGGAAAGACACACCAGACAGAGTGAGCAGTTGAGTAAAAGACATGGAACCATCAACAGGAAATAAGGTAATATTGGGATGAGGCAGTGCCTATCAGTAACACTCAACATGAGCGCTCTCAACTCCCCTGTCAGGAGGCACAGACCAGCACAGTGAGTCAACCAACCGCATATTATGTACATGAAATACATTTCACCAAAAAGACACCTGCAGACTAGAAATCGAAAGGTTGCAAACAATGTATCGTGTAACAAGAACCCAAAGAAAGCATGTGCTGCTATCTTATATCCAAACTAAGTGGACTACAAACCCAAACTGAGCAAAAGAGATAAAGAAGAGATAGGAAGAGGCAAAAATTATTAATATATATTTATTGAACAATCGTGCATCCAGCCTCATAAAGCAAGCACTACTGCACAGAAATGATCAGATAAACTTGAGTCATTCTTAGGAAAATGATGTAACTTGAGACCATAAAGTTACATGAGATAAATCCAACATACAAGCTTAAATAGTATAAATTTTCTCTTATATGAGAAACCTCAAGTAAAAATCAAGAGCGAAATAGAAGACAGCTAATAGGAAGTAAGGAGAGACATCTTTCTCAAAGGGAAAGGCAATCGAGAAGGAGATAAAAGGCACGAAGTAAAAAATGTTATGTAGTAGTACCAAGCCCTCCCAAGGGAAGCAGGCATTATGTACTACACATATGTACTAATAAACTAACATTAGAGTTTAACAATTTCATAGTTTCATGAAAAAAGTCACAGCAAAACAGTAACAAAACCTTACTTGACAGAGTATGCCTACTAGATACTAAGTAACAGGGAGACACTTGACCTACTCATTAATGAGAAAACAAAGATGCCCAGCTCCGTTGTCACTGCCCAGGACTGCAGCAGAGCCCTGACCCAGCCAGCGCACACTCACGATTCAGCGTCACTCTTCCACCTTTGGCAGATTCAAATACAAGCAGCACACACACCCAAATGCCATTCACAACCAGCTTTGTCTCTATGTGATTGTGAAGCATGTCAGCCCTTCCTATAAAGGCAGAAAAAGCAAAATGTGATTGGAAAGACAAACCTGTGCTTTCCCAAAATTAGATACTTCCAGATATACAATATCAATGATTAATGATATAAAATATGACATGAAAGGACAAAAGAAAACATTTATAATAATTCATGACAGAAATGGCAAGTCATATTCATAATATGTACAAGTAAAGATACTAAGCATTCACATGTATATTAAAATAGAAAAATCTATCATATACATTCATTGTCTCTACACTTACATACGAAAATAGTATATACATTTACACAAATAGATGTGCCTATAAAGAAAAGCAAAAATCCGGTAGAAAACTGGCTTTCTGCCAACACTCACAAAAGAAGTAGTACAAACAGGCAGTAAACTCATGAAGTCCACCAATGTTTCCAATCATCAGGAAAGTGCACAGTAAGACAGCAGTAAGAGTTTGGAACAATTTAGACTAAACTACTAAAATTACAATGCATATATCTGCCCTGGTAAATTTTCAAAATTCCTGAAGCCAGAAGAAATAAATAATAATGTTTTTCTCTCTTGGGGAACAGACAACTCACACAGTTAGCAAGTGAAGCAGTCTGAAGCTACAGCTCCCTGATGGTCTGTTTCTCTGCACCAACAAACATCCCCACCAGGACTGTCATGAAGAGAGGAAGGAAAACATCAGGACGCCGCCGCTCCGTGTTGGGCCCGAGGCATGGGCAGCTAAGTAGAAGCCCACACACTGAGACAACTGAACCATAGAAATAACTGTAACATTAATTGAAATAACACAAAAATTTAGCAAGTTAAAAGATAAACTTTAATAAACCCCTGGTTTGTGAATTCATTCCACTTGTAATCCAGACTTTCATGGCATAGTAGCCAAGGAAGAGGGCCAGTTGTGATTATGTGATGTTGCTTGTGACGTACTACTCATATTACATAACATCGCTACTTTATCAAATTAAAACTTCTTTAGAAATACTTACTTGCAGAACACTCATGGACCAAATTATGAAATATGAAAAATCAATAGTTTTTAATATAATAATATTGAAAAGTACCTCAATTAAAATTATTAAAATACTTGGAAATATACATCATAAATGGCCAACACTTACATGAGAAAAACTTCAGCAACATCCTTGAGAAACATAAACACAAAACAGACTCCAATAAATTGGAAAGCATCTCTTAATTGGGTTAGATAAATCACCAAAAAGATGTCAGTTCTCCTTAACTGATTCATTTAATACAATCCCAATTTTAAAAATTGGTTGAAAATAAAGTTTATCAAGTTAAAACTGAAGTTCAGAAAGAAAGAATAACAACAAAATACTTGTCTTTTCATAACTGTGGCTGATAGTCTTTTTTGTAGGGAAAAAATGATATAAAACTTCTATTATTAAAACACTGAGGCTATAGCACAGTCATAGAGAAAACAGAGAAGGCCCAGGGAAACAGAATTTTAAAATCCAAAAACAAAGTCAACTACATATAGACATGTATAATGTGATCAATGTGGCATTTCACATAATTGGAGCAAAGGTGTATTTTTAATAAAAGACCTGGAAAATGTGATAGCCATTTTAAAGAGATAAAATTAGATTCATATACAAAATTAAATTCCCTCTGGGTCAGAGAGGTAAATGTAAAAACTGAATGTGAACAAGTAAACAAAAGACTACAACCCATGTATACACAGAGGCTTTACAGAAAGCATAGTTTCTAACAGTTTGATACATTTGGTGAAAGGAACTACTGAAAAACAGCAACAGAAATCATGCAAAACAAAAATTCGTTTGGAAAAAATATTTGCCATCCTTTAGAGAAAAACTACAATCTCTGATATTTAAAGAATATTTACAACTGAAAAGGAAAAGTTCTAAGTCCTGATAGAAAAGAGGAAAATGGCAAAAGACAATTTATAAAATACAAATAAAACAATTATTAAACATACCTTTGAAAGGATAAAGTTAATTCATGTGTGAGAAATCAAAAAGTACATCAAGCACTAACTACACAGGCAGCCCATTTCTCTTGCGCAGTGGATCGTTCAGGCATGGTGGCCTAAGATAGGAACGACTTAGGTTATGATCAGAGCTTTAATTTTAAGCTCCGAGGCTTGAGTTAGGATATGATACTGGCCACTTGTACTTCCAGATGGTCCCAGATACAGATTTAACCTTAAAGAGTCTGGAAGGAACAAGACAGCGCCCTCTCCTCTGGGAGAAGAACTCAAAAATCCTGGGCCTCTACGGACCCTGAGAGGAGAGAATCAGAAGGCTGTGCAGAGGAGCCTGCACTTCCATGGACTAACTTAAGTTACAACCAGCCCTCAGGAATGAACTGAGCTCTTAAATCAAGGATCCACTGTTCTAGACTGACACCAACTGAAAGGCTGATCCACTCTGCTGTGCAGTGAGCTAACAGGAAGACAGCAGGATTTGAACATGTGAACCGTTGGCAGTCCGACCACATCAAGTGCATGGCATGGAATCAACACTGGTCTGAATCAATTTTTAATAACAATTTTCACCTTTAAAAGTCATGATAATACTTCATATCATCAAACTATTATGTTCCATGAGCATAGGGGCAAAACCCTAAGGCAGAATACAAACAATACAACAAACCTAATTTTAAAGGGAAAAATGAAACCACATCAAACTCTATATTGTGTAGAAGGAACAAGTTTATTTTGAAGCAATCACAGATTAATGAAAAGTTGCAAAAAGAATGCTAATGGTTCCTTATGCCCCCTATTTACTCTATTTTTATTTTATATAAGCATAGTGTAATTAGAGAGAAAAGGAAGCTAGCAATACACAACAGGAACTAACTTACATTCTTCTAACTAACCTTGGTAGAAAGAAATAGGAAGAAAATATTCAAAGGAAAAGGGAGGGATAGGGTAGGTAAGGAAGGGAAATAAAAAAAATTAATGGCAAAAAAAGGAAACAAAGCTTGTGTGTATAGGGGGTGGAAGGGGGAGAAAAATGAGAAGTTGTGTCATTTTCCGGTACAAATTCTCCATGTTGATAGTGATCCCAATGTGTATGCAAAAGGTATCAATAGAATCAATTTTAAAAAGAAATGCATTGGGCTATTTTTTTTTCATGAATGTGGGTTAACAATTCTGAAATGACTTTTCGTGTGTGGTAGGGGTGAATAAAGTAATAAATACACTGGTGACAACACAAACAAGTTTTCCTTAGTTGAGGAAGGGAGTTGGACATACGGTATGAACATAAATTGAGGAGAATCGCGCATTAGGTTGAAAAGTGGGATCAGCAGTGTGAACTGAGAGACAGAAAACTGTGTTCATATGAGCCTGTATGTGTGCATTTCCTTTCTAATTCTGCCTGTTGGAAACCCCTGGAAGTGATGCAGACTTAAGCTAGTGCTCTCATCTTGAATCCTTCAGGAATTTCTCCTTGGAGAATAACTGAGTCCAAGACTAGGACAGCAAGTTAAATGTAAACCTGGAACTCTTCCTGTGCAATAAACTAAAAACCTTTCAACCACGCTGTGGATATACAAAAAGATACAATCAATGTTCAACTAATCTTTTAATACTACAATATAGTTCCCAAAGTTTAAAAAAAGTGTTGTCCCAAGGTCAGGTGAACTTCTCTATGATGTGGCTGAACCAAAGCAATCCCAACCCCGTCTTATAGGTCCTAAATAAGAATCCCCAAAGCAAGCTCCATTTAGCTATACTCCTTCTTCTGTTCTGCAAATGTATACCAATCCAAATAAAGTTCCTCGTAGTCACTTGGAAGACTTGTAGAGGAAAAACTACATGGACACTCCAAGAAGTCAGACATTTATAGCTAATGAAGAATGGGCCTTGTAGTCTGCTCCCTTCCCAGGCCAAGACTCCAGGAAAGAGAGCTTTATCACAGAGGATATGGAAGAACTTGGAGACAGCAAGTCCCTAGACTTTCCTGCATCTGTCACAGTATAGAAACAGACAGACTGTTTGCGTGTTGTGTGGAAGCAGATAGCTTGACATAATCTCACAGTGCTCTTCACACCATATTTTGGCAATGGAGTAGCACAATGATCTACATGCCAGACCCAAGCAAAGCTTTCCAGAGCCAGATTCCTGTATGGAGCAGTACGGGGCTCCCCATGTGACAGACACACTGACATGGTGCTGAAAGTCTGAAGGCTTGGAGTCCAGAGGTTAAATAGGAGAAAGACTGTAGAGTACACTCCATCAAACAATTACAGGCAGACAAAATGAGGTTGTCTCAACAGATTCTAGCCTGAATAACCAGTCCAAGAAACCAATTTGTCTGTTTATCTGTGCATCCATCCATCCATCCGTCCATCCATGCATCCATCCATCTATTTATATCTGATGCCATAGCTACACATAAGGCCTAGAAAATTAAAACACAACTCTGGTCACATCCTGAGTACTATGGCTAGATTATGATTTGTCCTCGCCAGAGCTCAGGTTGAGATGTAATTGCCAATGCAAGAGAGTAGTGTGCTTCTTGGGCAGAGCACTGCTATACAGTAGGAAGCTCCTCGTGTTCTCTCTCTTCTGTGTAAACCACTTTCATCCCATTCTAGGAGCAATAAACCCGATATGGCTGTCCAACCTTGAACTTCCTACCTCCAAATCAGCAAGGCAGAATATACCTCTCTTCTTTATAAATTATCCAATCCCAGGTATTTGGTTACTGAAATGGAAAATGGATTAAGAAACCAAGGAACCCAACCTGACTTGAAATTCTGGGTCTGCACACTGAAATTCCTATGTCTCATTAGTCTCTCCATATCATGTGAAGCAAAACCCTAAAAAGGAGATCTATGTATTAATTTTAGGGCCTCACATTTTCACTGCAGGTTGTCATTATGTCTTTGTCCAAAAATGATGAAAAGACACTATTGCATACTACAGAGGTGGTGTGCAATAGTTAAAGCAGAGAAGTAGAACTGATACACCACATGGCCACCAAAAGGATAAACATACCAAAAATAATTTTAATCACATGTAAATATTCATGTTGAATGCAGTTTTTTTCTTTCAAGTTTTATCTTTCCTCAGTATTACTCTGTTAGTCATAGTAAATTAGCGAAGGAGTTTGTTCTTTATCATCCCAGTAATTATTGGATTAGATATAAATTCCAATTTCAATGTCATTGAAACTTGAAACATCATCAGTGATCAAAACAGTTCTGCAATTATTTGTAACATCTTACTAAATTGGCATTTAAAGTTTTTCTGCTGGCAACATATATTGTGAATTGATTTTCCTAAATTAGCCAATTAGGCAAAATTTTTAATACTGTTTTATATAACAGTTTTATGAGTAAGTCTGACATCAGTTGAATTATTATCTCTGTACTAGTTTAAGTGAAAATAAGACTAAGTAAATGAACATTTCTCCAGAATCTGTACTATTAAATGTAACAAGCAATATAATTTAAGCATCATTTGTTATGTTTCTTTAATGATTATAATTTGGGTTTTCTTAGCTATATAGTTTTAATTCTGTTTAATTTATAAACTTGCTATAATTTTATATTCATAAAATAATCACAGATTTCTAGCTTAAATTTGTACATATTTAGGTAACATTAAAAGGAGATTAATTGCTCATGACAGCTTAAAATTTCAGTTGTCACCTAAAAATACTTCAGTAGACTGTGTGACTCAAATCCTATCCTCATGCACGTGTCTTGTACAGTATAAAACCTAAATTATTGTCATACTTAATAAGAAAAGCATCAGTTTTAATGATAAATGTTCTTTATGGCACATATTTTAATCTATATGACATAAAAATGTGTTAACCCCAGAACTAAGCCTTACGGGACTGTGTTTTGTCTTTTATGGGTTAGAAAATGCACGAGGTAGATTAAGGGACACACAGCCCCACCCAGACCAATGAGCTGGGGGGGGGGTCAAATCCAGCTGATTCCAAAGCACATTCATTCAACACCCATACTAAGTTTTCCTAACTTATCTTTATTTATTTTTGGTGCATCTTCTACTCATAGTTAAGACAATCAACCAAACAAGCACCTTATCATGTTTCTTTGGTTCTTATTTATTTCCACTAAAATAGGTTCTGTTGTCCCACCTTCCTTTTCCCAGCCTCCAACCCGTCTGTCTCAGGTCCTTCCATTTTTCCTGGTCTGCTGAAAAATTCCTCTGTTATTCACACTCCGATATATTCCCTCCTTCAAGTACTGTGTTCCACGGCCAGATCCTCAGAATGAGTGTGAGTCAGGATGTACCCTGAAAACTGGCCTGTATGATCCACCAAAAATTATTTCCATAGTTCAAAACTTTCCTAGTGGCTTCTCAGTTTGTGCACCTATGAGTCAAATGGACAGTTTCTGGTCTCAGATAATATTCCCTTGGATATCAGGTCTCGAGTCATTTCCTTTCCGGGACCCTTGCATAGCTTCTAGTCCTTGCAGGAAGATTCCTCCACACTCAAGTCTGTTTCTGGTTGCCCTTACCTCAGTATCACCAAGACATGGCTGTCTTCAGCAGCAAGAGCAAGTATAATCGGTTCCCTCTGAAATTTTTGCTGATTGCTTTGTAATGGCTCCTCTAGACATTAACAGTGCAGAGAAAATGCAAACCTCTAAACTGAGCACTGAGTGTGGGGGTGCAAGCCTGTAATCCCAGCATTCTGGGAGGCTGAATCAGGTAGGTCACAAACTAGAACACTTCTTGGGTAACTCAGTAACTTAGTGAGACCCTGTCCTAAAAACAAAACAAAAATAGGATGACTATGACGCTCGGTGTGAAAGCCCTGGGTTTAATCCTCAGTACCACAAAAAAGATAAAAATAAATCACAGTATATACACACACACACACACACACACACAAATATCGAAAACCTCCACTCTATCACTATCTCATGGAAGTGTCAGTTGTTTTAAGTCATCATCTACAACCTAAGGTTCTGCAATTTCTTTCCATGATTCACTTTCTCAATGCCCTCTCTCGTTCCTTTGGTACACACATTAGTTTACGTCACTCCCAAACACTCCTACCCAAATTCCTCCTCCTGGAAGTTCTGACATTGAAAACAAACCAGCAGATTATGAATTACGGGTTTTCATTAATCAAACATAGCTGAGATGTCCTGAAATCTCCAGCCTAGTCCAGGGAAATATGCTGATGCTATTTAGGACCTTCTGTGATTTTAGTCTCAGATGCTACACTTTCTGTTCTTCACTTTGATTCGGTGTGTTCTTTGGGATTCCCTTCATCACTCTTCATCGGCTTCAAAACCCTGCCTCTCTGGGCTCAGTGCATCCCCGCCTTGCTGGTAACCTTCCTCACTGCATCCTGCTGAAAACAACACTTCCCCCAGGGGCACACAGAGTGCTTTGCAGTACTTTGAGGGCTTAACTTACTCTGCCTCCTCCTGATGAGAACACAAGACCTTTCACTCACGACAGAGTGCAGGGCCTTGTTCCACTGTCTTTCAGCTACCTGTTATGTGCCCTTCAATGTCTGTCAGCTGATCAAAAACTGGTTGGCTTTCAGGTCAGTGTCCTAGCAGGGATTCTCCATCCTGACATTTTCTAAATGCACGATGTCTCTTCTCAGCCTCAGTGTGAGCTTTTTCTGTCCTGTGGAGTCACCCAGAGTCACAAGATCTCCACTCAGAGCATATGTGGAGCTCTCTGCCCAGAGCTCACCAGCCCGCTGAGTGGAGCCTGACCACACTGGCCAAGCCCAAGGTATTTGCTTTCAAACACGTACCATTTGCTTTGTGTCACTCTTTCATTAGGAAGATTAAAACTGAAAGGGAAGCAAAGGAGTCAGAGCTTTCTTCTCTTCTGTCAGCCAGAACAGCTTGTTTCCATGACATTTATACAGTGAGCTTTTTCTAAATGACAAGCAGATTGTTAGAAGATGTTATTTTCTGTCTCTTTGCTTTGGATTTTCACTTGGTGGGTGTAATGGAAGAGAGACAGCCTCGTGAGGAGGGTGACTGTCAGGTATATGGATCTCACTGGGGGTTGGAGGCAGTGTTTATTGAGTATGTTTCTTTGGGGTTGCTATAGCAGCAGCCTAACAGATTCAGGCTACAAGTTGTAAGATGTATTAGCACTGTTGCTTTTTCTTTTCTTTTCTTTTTTTTTTTTAAACATAGAGCACCATTGTGCAGATGTATCTGCTCTTTTGAGTTGTTCCCCTGAATGTTGCGGCAGCAGAAGACGTTTATGTGAAGTGGCTGGTTCCATGTGGATCCAGCCTTGGCTTGCAGGGAAGAGGTCAGTCTTTGACGTGCCCAACACAATGTCCTCTCCCCTGCTGCTGACCACAAAGCCCACTATGGGAAAAGGCACAGAGCTCCCTGAACCACATCTGCTCACACTCAGCTGCACGCACACTGCTGTCCCCATCCATCCCTGGAGGAACTCAGGAGCCTGGCTCTCCTCTTCAGCCAGCCTCTCCTCTTTCCCCAGACTCCCTGGGCAGCTACTTGTCACTTCTCTGTGCTAGGCCTCCTCATGCTCTCCTGGGTCTCTGCAATATGCCTTAAGGCCAGCCAGTGCCCAGTCCTGCTCTCCTGCGTGGGCAAGTCACCCTACAAAACAAAACCTACTGTGTCACGCCACTATGTCACAAATTCTACCTCTCTGCTCCCTATAAATTCTACTCTTTCACCAACGCAGGATACTCGCAATAGTTTCAGAAGTTCTCTCCCTACGTCTTCCATCAACACTCTGCCACAGTATTCTATTCCAGACTTCCTCTGTGTTATCACTACCAAAGGTTGAAAGAAGACCATTCTGCCACAGATTTGTGTTTATTCGGTCAGAAGTGCTTTTAAAAATTGTTTTGAGCTTGAGTGGCTTTAAACAGCACTTGCCAATTTGCCACATTTTTAATTTTTTTTTTTTTTAGGTTTTTTGAGACAGGGTCTTGCTTTTGTGGTTCAGGCTGGCCCCGAGCTCAGCCTCAAACTCACATCACAATTCTCCTGCCTCTGCCTCCGGAGTGCTGGGATTACAGGCGTGAGCCACCACACCCGGCACTGTGGTATGTGGTACTGGTTGCTGCTGGGTTGAGTCTCCACACCCAGTATTGTTATGTGGTTACCAGGGAATCGAACCTGGGCCCTTGCGCTTGCAAGACAGGCGCCGGAACCACTGAGGTAACTCCCCAGCCCACATTTTTAATATTTTTAATATTCTACCTACTTCCATCCATTCTGCCTATTTATATCACAGGTATAACTCTAAAAGCATTTGAGTTTATGCCTCTTGAAGATAAATACCTGCATTTCCTTCCTGTAAATTACATCCACATTCTCCATGATCTAGAAAAAATATCATGGTCAATTCAGAATATATCATAGCCTGCCTAGGAAGGGTTCAGTGTCCTATTTGCTGGTCTCCTGTACACACTGTTCTTTCCTTTGCAGTAGTGTCATTGAAACTATCCTAATTATGATTATAACATGTCCCTCTGCTCTTTAAAGATTTCAGAACTCACAAGGATAGTGATGTAGGACTGTGACCCCAGCTACGCAGCAGCTGAAGCAGGAGTGCGGGGCAGTGAAGGCCAGTCTGGGAAATACAGTAACACCCTATCTCAAAACAAAGAAAACAAAACCAAACTATTTCCACACACACACACTGTCTGTCAGAGTGCTCGGGCAGGGTGAAAATCTGTCAGGTAAATGATCTCAATTTTATAGTTGAAAAAGCCAGCCTATGAGCTAGCTAAACTCACCCGGTGATACAGTCCCTACAAAGAGAAACACCGTAAGTAAAATCCTGCTCTTTTAACTCAGAAGCTCTTAAAAGTCTCCACACAATTAGATGTGTCCTAAAGGGTCACTGTTTTTTTTTTTTAGCTCCAATTAGCTCTTTCATTGTGCTCAGCCAAGTCCTAGCATAGCGAAAAATCACAGCTAAAACACTAACTCCAAGAGACACTCCTAATGTCACATGAGCCACAAAGTGTCACTATTCCTTCACCACCTTCCAAGGAGACTGCCACTACAGCCTGGCTATAGGTACATCCCCTGTGCTTCCACAGGCAACAGAGGGACACAGTGATCAAATAGCAAGTCATCAGATATGGTAGATGGTTCTAAAACAAGACTTAGGGACACATAAAAGAGAAAGAGAGAAAGGGGTGAAAAGATGGGAGGAAAAAAGGGGCAAAGAGAAGCCACTGTGTAATACAGGACTTTGGGAGTATCACAGCCCAAGATAATTTTTTAGAAATTTTCCAACACATGAAGTTATTTCATCTCCCAACTCAAGTGTCCTCTGTAGGTTTTCTTGTAGAAGATGTTATGAATTCTTCAAGCCTCAGGAGTCCAATATGTCTTTATTTACAGTATGTAAAGTAATAGCATGAAGGTTCAGAGCCATTTGCTATTATATTTACTCTATTCTATTTTCAGCCTAACTCAAGGATTATTTTATCATCAGAAGTTATGTACTTCTTTCCCCAAGAGTTAATCCGGAGTCATCTGAAGATAAAAAAAGAGGAGATGGGACCTCCTAAGATGCTAAGAAATCAATTTATAAAAAAAAAATCTTTGAGTGAAAACTGAAAATTTCAGCCACAAAGAAGAAACAAGTTTGCTCCGCTGTATTATCAGATATATGGTGAACATTTCATCTGCCTGCTTATCTGCCCCCCTCTTATTAAAATGAGCAGCCAAAGAAATGGCTCCTGGAGGTCCGACAGAGGTGATAAAGTCTTCACTCCTGCACACAGTCATCAGCAGTCATTCCACCAACTTTTCCCAAACACTCACTTTTGATTCGAGTCAAAATCATAGCAGAAACATTCTGATCCTAGTGCTTCCTGAAGCGCTTTGTTTGGTAACTAATTTGCATTTTTCCTGTGCTCATCAGATAGCATGTTGTGACTGCTTAATGAGGAAACACCTTCTTGTACCCGAGGCAGAGCAATGAATTCCTAGAAGCAGCTCAAAGAAGTGAGAAGTCCTTGTGGAAAACAAGTGGCTCTGACCAGCAAGAGCCAAACATCCAGTCGGACGTGAAGCATTGTAGACCGGTATGGCTGCTCGGAACTCTCACTTTTTCAGAGGCCCTAATTTTTCATATATGCTATTGTATCACATTGGAGGAATGGTATTGTGTTGAGATGCTAATTCTTCTGGAGTTACTTTATAGATCCAATTCTATCTCCTCAAAATTAGACTGTTCTGGGCCAAGGATTTAGCTCAGTGGTTCTGGCACCTGTCTTGCAAACCCAAACAACAGTGCTGGTTCGATCCCCAGTAACCACAAACAACAGTGCTGGGTGTGGAGACTCATACCCACCAGCAACCACAACCACACACCACAGTGCTGGGCGTGGTGGCTCACACCTGTGATCCCAGCACTTGGGAGGCAGAGGCAGGAGGATTGCTGTGAGTTCGAGGCTGAGCTCAGGTCCAGCTTGAACTACAAAAAAAAAAAAAAATTCATAAGAGAAGTCAACTGTTTCTTTAGAAATTCAGAAGATGATTAAAACTATGTATGAAAATGGTAATAGAGTGAATAGTGCTAGAGGAATCAAACTTCCTGATTTCAAGGCTCAGTAGAAATCACTGTATAGTATTGGTATAATATTTTTTGTGTGGTAACACAGGTCAAATACATGACCTTGTACTTGCAAGGCAAACAGCAGCACCACTGAGTTCAATCCCTGTCCATATTGGTATAATTATATAAAATGCAAAACAGAAAGGAACAGAACACAGTTCATAAATCCTAGAGATACTTACAAGGACATCAATACTTAGAATGCACACACTGTACCCACATTTTTGTGTACAGAGCACCAAGATAGTTAAGTGAGGAAAGGATATGTATTGAGTAAGTGTGATATCCACACTTCAAGTAATATTGGCCCTTACTTTACTTCAAATGCAATAATATGGCAGATTGCTCATACACCAGAACATAATAAGTGAAGCTACCAGTCTAATAGAAGTGAATACATTTTTTATACTTCAGGGTAGGCAAACACAAGATATGAAAGGCAAAAATCACAAAACAAAAAACTAATAAACTGAACTTTATCAAAACTTTCTGACATTCAAAAGACATTAATAATAAAATCAAGAGACAAGTCACGGACTAGGAGGGAAATTATTACATGTATATATAAATGATTATATGTAAATGTTATCACACTGGAAAATGCCTTAACATTTTTCTTATACACATATGTTTATCAAATAACCAGAAATTCCATTGTCAATTATTTATATAAGAAAAATGAAAGCATATGTTCACAAGACATCTTTATACGAATGGTTATAGAAGCCAACTACAGGAAAAGTCAGCAAAGTGATAAACTGCTATGTACATGTGTGTGTGAAATATTACTCAGCAAGTAAAAGAGGTGAATTACACAGTATCATCGATGAAGCTCAAAAAGATAGGCCTGAGCCACAGGAAGCAGCCAGCCCTGAGAGAATCCATACTATGTTAGGACTGCATCTCTAAAGGGAAAAATTAATCCCAGATGATTAAACCAGGTCAGTGATTGATGGAGGCAGAAAGGGAAGAAGGAGTGATATTCACCACCAGGGGTCTGAAGACATTTACTGGGTGAAGGAAACATCTTACGCCTTGACTGGGGTGGTGGCTATGAGAACATAAGGCATGACTGAAACGTGGTGGATATATAAACTTTAAGAGCACTACTACAATAAAACACCTCTTAAGATTAATCTCCCTCTAAATACCCCTCCTCTTTCTGAATACCGTCGTCCCACTGTTCTTGCCATTTTCTGAGGCAGCTCAATGTTACTAGCATCCATGTTATGAAATTAGACAAAGAATTTAGACAAAGTCAAATGCATCAACAAGAGGAAGTAATATAGAAAAGAGCTAACAAAATAAAGTAAGAAACCAAAATCCCAAAGAAAAGAACTGAAGCTGAAAGAAAACAATTACCAAATGGGTACATCTGTGTGAAAATTATCTAACAAACAGAAGAGAAGGGGAAAAAAATAAGCAATAGAGAGGATCAAGAAAGGAGAGTACAGGTCAAATACTATAAACAAAACTAATTCATGACCAAAACCCTGGTCAAAATTGGAATAGATCAAATTTATCTCAAACTAATAAAAGCTATTGATGAGAAACCAACAGCCAGCATGAATCTAAATGGTCAAAAATTGAACCATTTACATTAAGATCAAGAACAAGACAAGGATGTCCACTATCACCACTCCTGTACAATCAATATAGTACTGGAAATATTAGCCACAGCAATTAGACAAGAGAAAGAAATAAAAGGAATAAAGACAGAAAAGGAGGAAGTTAAACTGCCATTATTTGCTGATGACATGATACTCTATAAAGATAACCCTAAAAACTCAACCAAAAGACTGCTAGACTTATCTGCCAGATTCAGTAGTGTAGCTGGATACAAGATCAATGATCAAAAATCATTAGCTTTTCTACATACAAATAATGGACTCACTGAGAGATAAATTGGAGAGGAATCTTTTCACAATAGCATAAAAAATGAAATATGTAGGAATCAATCTAACAAAGGAGGTGAAAGACCTCTACTCTAAAAACTACAGAACTCTGAAAGAAGATTAAAGAGGACATCAGAAAATGAAAAGACATCCTTTGTTCATGGGTAAGAACAAACATCGTCAAATGGCTATACTCTCACAACTACTATATACATTCAGTGCAATTCCAATTGAAATCCCAACACCATACTTCACAGATCTAGAGAAAATAATCCAAAAATTCATCTGAAACCACAAAAGACCTAGAATAGCAGAATCAATTCTAAACAACAAGGACATGGGGGGGGGGGTATTATGATCCCCAACTTGAAAATGTACTACAAAGCCACTGAGATAAAAACTGCATGGTACTGGCAAAGCAACAGACCTGACAATCAGAGGAATAGATTAGAAGAGGTAGAAACAACTACAGATACACTAGGCTACCTATCTTTGACAAAGATGCCAAACATCCTCAATGGAGGAGAGACAGCCTCTTCAACAAATGGTGTTGGAAAAACTGGGCTTTTAACCTGCCAGAGCCTAAAGGTAGACATATCTCTTTCACCATGTACTAAACTAAAATCAAAGTAGATTAGAGAACT
Source organism: Petromus typicus (assembly GCA_004026965.1). NCBI lineage: Eukaryota > Metazoa > Chordata > Mammalia > Rodentia > Petromuridae > Petromus > Petromus typicus. The sequence continues at coordinate 16,118 of PVIR01005147.1, read as the reverse complement.
GAATATTAAAATAGAAACACTAAACCTATTGGAAAACATGTTAGGTAGAACTATAGGAGACACTGGCTAGGGCAAGACTTTCTGAACAAAACCTCTATAGCATCTGGAAGAAAAAAAAAATCAACAAACAGGATCTTGTCCTATTAAAAAACTTCTGCACAGCAAAAGAAACTGCTGTCAGGATGAAAAGACAACCAACAATATGGGAAAAAGTTTGTATTGGCTGATCCACAGATAAAGAGCTACTAAAAGCTTTAAAAATCAACCCCCTAAATTTAAAGACCCAATTCAAAAATGACATCTGATATGAATAGACACTTTTCAGAGGAAGAAGTAAAAGCAGCTAAGAAGCACATGAAGAAATGTTCAACATCACTGGTCATTTGAGAGATGCAGATGAAAACTACTCTGAAATTCCATCTCACTTCACAAAGAATGGCTGCTATCTTGAAATTAGCCAGCAACAAATGCTAGCAAAGCTGTGGGAAGAAAAGAATCCTTCTCCACTGTTAGTGGGAATGTAGACTGCTACAACCACTATGGAGTTCAATGTGGAGATTCCTCAAAAAGCTAAGATTAGCAGTCCCATTTGACCCTGCTATTTCCCTGCTATGGATACACATGAAAAAATTAAAAGATTCATATCACAGCAACATATGTGCAACCATGTTTATAACAACTCAGTTTGTGATAGCTAAATCTTGCAAACAGCCCAAATGTCCACCAACTGGAGACTGAATAAGGAAGATGTGGTTTTTCTATAAAATGGAGTATTACTCTACCATAAAGAATGACAAGTTTGAGTCATTCATACTCAAATGGAAGTACCTTGAGCACAGACTCATAAGTGAAATAAATAGGTCACAGATGTGTAAATACCATATCTTTTCTCTGATATGTGAAACTGAAAATGTAAATGAGTTCTAGAATATATATTAGATATTATAAAATAGAAAATATTCAGAGGGAAATGTGGGTAGGGGTAGATAATGAGGGGAAAGAAAAATTGTGATGGTAACAAAAAAAGGGAAACAAAGTTTATGTATATAAGGGGTGGGGGCAGTAGTGTGGGTTGGGGAATGGGAAAAAAAGAATCAAGTCATGTTATATACTAGTACAAATTGTCAATGTTGAATATGATCATGATATGTATATAAAATACACCTATTCCACAATAAAATTACTTACAAAAAAGAATATTATGAAAATTTTATACCAGGATAAAAATCAAAATCAAAATCACATTCAAATGTGATGGAAAATTTCCATAACTCTATTTTATTCAGATTGACATGAGAATACACAGAAAAACTGAATGCCTTGTAAGTCCTAGGAAACTGAATCTATAATTAGAAATATACTTATGAAGAAAAATCTACACAATGAGGGCTTTATCATTTAATTTACTACATGTTCAAGGAAAAATTATTTCCAATCTAACTTAAATTTTTCCAGAGAACAGAACAAGAGAAAAATCTTTTCAGGCTTTTAATCAGGTTGGTATAACCTTGCTTCCAAAAACTTTAGAACTTATTATAGGAAAGAAAAATTATAGGTTGGTATAATAATCATGGGCAAATTTACAAAAAATATCAAATTGAACAGTTTATAAAAGGATAATATGTCACAAAGAGTTTGCTCTCATCTAGAAAAGAAAATGTGGTTCAACATTTGAAAGCATTGTAATTCATCTCATTAGCAGAACAGGAGGAAAAACATATGATCATCTCAACTGAGGCACATGAAACACTGGATGAAATCCAACAATTTCTGCTTTAATTAATAATTAAAAAACTATCAGAAAAGTAAGGACAAAGGATAAATTTCTGATTTGAAAATGAAAAGCACATAACCAGACACACACTTATAACAAAGTGCCATATCATATTATATATATATTATATCAAATTATTATATAAATTACATTATATAAAATATATTATATCATCTATATGATATTACTAATTATCCTTAAGAGATTACAAAAAGCTATAGGACACTACACACACAGAAACACACACACATCCCTCCATGCTTTTGTTCCTCCTCTTTAAGATCCTGGGGCTAATCCAATACAGGGAAGATGGTTTTCTGAAGTCTTCCTCATGTTGCCTGACTGAAATAAACTCCCCCTCCTTCTTGTGTCCACTTCCTTGTTTCTGTTTACAAGGTTCTCCAGGTGGCCAGTGCCCTCCTTAGTCAGACCTGCGGCTAAAAACCCTGCTAACACTTTGAAGATTACCGTCAACCATTTCTCCTCACCACGATCTGCAGTTTTCAGTCTCACTGAAAATCCAGGGAGACACAGTCTTTTGCAAATGGGATGGGGGTGTGGAGAAAGAGGGGGAAATAAAAGGAACCAGGATGTGTTGTGTACATGAATTGACTCTTCTTTAAATGTAATGTTTACATACTACAAACATGTACTAATAAAAATTTTTAATTAAAATAAAGTTCAAGTAGACATTTTTTAGGACAAGCCAATTTTAAGATTTATATAAAGCTTTAAAAATATCTAGAATACTAAAGACACTCCTAAGGAAAAACCAGAAGAGATTATTCTATCATTTTTCAATTTTTTCAATTATAAAACAATAGAGCATTTAAAAGATGATGTTAGAGAAGGCTGTCCTAACCTGAGTGACAAAACGCACCCTTGTAAATAATGACCATAAAACAAAACATTTCTGTACTATTAATCTATATGAAAATCAAGAAATTATGTTCATCCAAAGGCACTATTACCACAATGGAAACACGAGGGAGATGAGCACGAACATTTGTCCTACAGACTGTCAACAGCAGAGATTCATTTTCTGGGTTTATAAAATGAATTCCAGTAAATAAGAAAAGAAAACCTGACATCATAATTGAATAATAAATGCATGTGAACAAGATCCTCACAATAGGAGGACAGACATGGAGAATACACATTGGAAAATAAATACATATTTGGGCCGGGGAGTTAGCTCAGTGGTTCCGGCGCCTGTCTTGCAAGCGCAAGGACCCGGGTTCGATTCCCCAGTAACCACATACCATACTGGGCGTGGAGACCCACACCCAGCAGCAACCAGTACCACATACCACAGTGCCGGGTGTGGTGGCTCACGCCTGTAATCCCAGCACTCGGGAGGCAGAGGCAGGAGGATTGTGATGTGAGTTTGAGGCTGAGCTCAGGGCCAGCCTGAACCACAAAGTGAGACCCTGTCTCAAAAAAAAAAAAAAAAAAAGAAAAAAAAAGAAAATAAATACATATTTGAATAGTTACAACCTGGCAATCAGCAAGGAATGGGAAATTTTCAGTGCAATAGCTTTCCACTGTACATGTGCCATCCGGTAAGTAATCGACACCACTGACAACATCGATACTGTCAAATATGCAGAGTTCATGCACTGGCTTTGAGATTATCAATTAGGACAAGCATTCTGGAGGACTTCATCAGTATCTCCTCAAACATAACAGCGCCCTAGGACCAGACATTCCATTGCTGAGGCATGTACTCTACAGAGTGCATACCAAGTGTACTAAAAGACATTTAAGACTGCGTATGGCAGCATCTATTTCTAGTTTTCAATTAGAAGCAATCCAGGTTTCAACAGAAAATAGAAAGAAGATTAAGAGAGAACAGAAGAGATACGTACACCATAGCAGGAAACACTCCCTGTCTTTTGTCATGTGATGTTCATGCTCTGAACCATATCAGGGTTTTGTCAGTGAGAGGCCATCACCAGCCGTGGGCCTTTGACTTCATCCCATCAGCACCATGACTAAACTAAACCTATTTTGTTTAAATACCACTCTATAACAATGATTAAAATGTACAAAAGCCAATAGTCCAGAAAATAGTGGTTCTGTTCATATATTATTAGTCAAGTGTAAGATATCTACAGTTAACTTTGTTCCTAGAAAGCACTGAATAGATTTTACAGAAATGGAAGTGGTTTACTTATTTTATACTCATTTAATCCTGACACTAACATTTCTACCAGGATTAACAAAGGTTTAAGAGATCTTTAAGAGATCCAGGCTTACACAGGATACTCTTAAAGTGTATGATTCCATGTAATTATCAGAAGACTTTCTTTTTTGCTTTCAAGATTTTTGGGTTTGGACAAAAGTTTAGGGGTCATTTTACTTAAAGAAATGTGTCTTTGGGCTGGGAATTTAGCTCAGTGGTTCCAGCACCTGTCTTGCAAGTACAAGGGCGAGGGTTCCTTCCCTGGTTACCACACACAATTCTGGGTATGGAGGTTCAGAAGCAGCAGCAAACAGTACCACATACCACAGTGCCAGGCATGGTGGCTCACGCCTGTAATCCTAGCACTCGGGAGGCAGAGGCAGGAAGATTGATGTGATGTGTCTGTACTACAAAGCGAGATCCTGTCACACACACACACAAAGAAATGTTTTCTCATCTGCAGCCACAATAATATCCTATATCAAACATTCACAGTATGCCTGTGTACCTAATGATAAGTATTTGTTTAGCTTACAAATCTTTGCACTGGTTGCTAATTGAATCTCGAGTGATCATTTCATCTCTCTCTCATTCTCCTTCTCAGACTCCATGGTGTAACATGGGCTGCTGCTTACAGGATGGTAGCAGAGAGGCAGACTAAGTGCACAAAGCTTTTGGTATGACAGGTATACATGGTTATGTATATCGCAAAGCTTTAAGTACAATAAGTTACTGACACTTCACTGACTAGAGCAAAGTGTGTGAACACACAAAGCCATGAACATAAAACACACCCTATTTCTCCTGTGGCAGGAATTGCAAAGCACATGGCGGAGGACCTGGACACAGGGAGGGGGCCATCTCCTGGAGCAGACTATAACTGAAACACGCCATGATCTCAGCTGAGCAGTCTGTGAGAGAGACCTCTCCGCCACAGGCTGGCAAGGCCGTCCTTCCCGCCACGCACTCTGCAGGATCTCACACAACCAAGCGAGGAAAATCTCATTCAGGCTGAAGCTACACGGCTTTCATAAAGCATTTCAGGTCGATAGAGTAGAGTAACAGTAACAGTGGAGCAAAGTGGAGTCTGTTCCTGTGAGCATATTTTCTCTAGTTCTGGGCATGGACTGGACACAGTGGAGTTGAGAAATCTCTGAACAAACTTCAAGTCCAATTTTTCTTCTGATGTCTGTTACAGATTTCACATCCTAGCCACCTCCAAGTGGACAAGAAACAGAGGCAGACAGCACAGGACATCACCCAAGGTACAGAGAGAAAGGCTATTGAAAAAGAAATGAAACAGAACTAAGCTTGTTAGTAGATTTTCTCCAAGCTTTACGATTTGTGTTCACTTGAAAACACTGAGGAAAACTCTACATTCACCTCACTAAAATGAATCAGAGATCCTGCCTCTGAAATGTTCCATTAGGGGGCTCACATCTCAACTTTAGACTTAAGGAGCTGGATTTATATAGTGTCCCTATCATCACAGGCTTCATGATGCTTATTCTATGTTTTCAGCAGAGTCTCGCAGTGAGGATCTTTTTTTAAATGACCATCATAGCCTCTCTTGCTCCCTCCTATTTCTTGTCCCTAATAAATGTAAAGCCATGGATGTTCCTCCAGGAAAGTGTCAGTTTTCCAGGATCCAATGTATTAAGAGTAGTGTGAGAGGGTTCCCTCATATCTGATCATCTGAGCTCAACAGATAGAAAGAATCATTTGGAAACTACAAGGTCATATTGGATGGAAGCAGAGCATAGCAGGTGAGTAAATTAATCTAAAGTATGAGCCCACTGGGCATCAATTTCTTCATCTTTACCAGATTGTATTAACTTGTCCTCAAAGCGTTTTGCAGTAATCTCTAAATTTACCAAGTTAACAATGAGAAACTAAAGATATATTGCCAACTATGGATGGTCTGTTTTCACTGCAAAATAAACACCCAACTGTCATGGAATCTAAGACCAGGAAAGATGCTAATGATTCTTAGAATTTTTTTTGCCTTTTACCCTTTTTAATTAATTTCCTAAATTGATAAGCATGGAAATAATGGCCTGAACTTGAGATCCTCCTGCCCCAGTTTCTAATAATAGGATTACAGGCATGCACCATCATGCCTAGCCCTTGGTAAGTTTACTTTTAAAATTTCAATCTCTTTCTAATACCGTATTAAGCAAAATATATATATATATTTTGTACATATGATCATACGTACATATGTGTACGTATATATACACTATGATGTTTACCTATATACACACATGCATACAAATACACACACATATAGGTTGCATATTGCACAACCACTGAGATTTATTGTGAGAAACGTATCCTAAGACAATTTCCTTATATTAAATATCAGAAACTACTTACAAAAACTAAGAGAGCTACAGATTTCACAAGGCAATATAATATGATAGGACCAAAACTTTATATGCCATCCACTGTCAACTGAAACATTGTTTTTGATATACATGGCTACACACAGAATTATGATTCTGTTACTTTACTTTTCTAGCTGTATTAAAATAAAAAGTCTAAGGTAGTTGTGTATGTTTTTATCACCAATATAATTTTGCAACCTTTTAAAGATGAATACACTGTGCTTTCAGAAACACTTTAATATAATCCATTCAACTTGTTTAAATGGTGGTCTTTTAAGTAATTTACACTTAACTGGGAAATTTAAGAAAATAGCCTGCTCTTCTCATCTTTCCAAAACTTATTTTACTAAATATTTTTTAAATGTACACTTCTATACCTAGAACTTCAACTTTTGAATTTCCTAGAGGAAAACAAATGTGCCAATATATAAAAAAGGATATTTATTGAATCAGCATTCAGAGTAGCAAACATTCTGAAAATTTAATAATAAGAAATTGGTTGTATAAATTATGATGTATCAATTCTATGGAAAAGGACAAGTCAAGAATTCAGAGAATGGGAGATTGGAGAAGGGTTGGTCAGCATGTATTTATGCATTAACTATAAAAATTAAAATTTTTCTTAAAGTGTATTAGATCCCTAGGCATTCTCCTTAGGGCTGTGTACTTCACGTGGATACATGAAAAATACAAGCACACCTCAGCACCAGAAATGCATCTGTAGAAACAATTCCAACTCTAGAATTAAGCCTGAATAAGTGAGAACAATAGAACAACACTCAGTTACTGTGGAGGTCAAGGCACACAGTGGACATTAGTTTTCGTACGTTTTTATGTTACTGTACTTGTCATAATAACAGTGTGTTTCCTTAGTTATTTTAAAAAATCTAACAAAATGATTTCATATCCAATAACAAGAAGCAGCATAGTTATTTTACATATAGCATATTACTTTTTAATTTGCTATTAAAAATAAATGTAATAGAAACGGAAAATTCATTTTTTATAACCATGTACACCAATTTAGTATTTAGTAGGTAACTTCTAAACATACAGCTTTATTGTACATCAGAATTTATAGATATGATAATGGTGACAGAATTTTCACACACATACAAATTTTTACTGTAATTTGTGGCAGTTTGAGAAGACCGCCAAACCTAACATTCAGAGATTAATTCCTCCACAGCTTCTCTTATTGTCTCATCAACCTTGTTGATTACACGTAATTAAAACAGCACAACTTTTAATGGGCCCAAGGGGCCTTTAATTGATCTTCTAACAAACCTGCGTTTTAGAGGGAAACTCGAGGCCAAACTGAATCAGTTCCGGAGAGTGAAAAGCCAGCGCCGTGGACGGTCTTCAGTTGCAGGTGAGTGGTCAATGTGGGAAGGCGCAAGGGGAATGGGAGGTGAAAGAGCCAGAGCTTGACATAGCGGGAGTCCTCAGCCAGAGCGAGAGCACAGCAAAGATGCTGGACATGGCCACGCACATCAGCGTGGGTGGAGAAAGGTGCGGAGAGGACACAGTTTGAGTGCTAAACCCAAAGAGACCAGATGCCTTCCTTTGTTTGAAAAACACCTCTTGGGAACATGCTAGACTCATCGATTAATCCTACAAGTCTTTTACTTAAATCCCTTGTTTCATTGTCAAGCTCTGCACTGTCTCCACAGACAAGAAGACGATGAGCAGCCTTGCCGTGACAACTCTAGTCCCCTTTTTAGGAAACAAGTGCTATCCCTTCCTCCACATGCGTTCCCGTCACCTACTTGGAAGTCTGTGAGAATTCACAAAGGGAAGAAGAGCACCAGCATGCCTGGTCCATCTGGACTTCTGTGGTACTGAGGCAGATGTGCTCCTGGAGGCCGAAAATCTAGCACTGGCGAGACAGTACACACCACATGTTTGCTACAACGGGGTGCACGTGAGCTGGGAGACAGCTGCCGCTGCTGCTAACTGGAAGCACCCCTTCCCTCTTCGTGGCCCTAAGCTTGTTCAGCTAACACAGGAATGTCTTGGTTTCTGGAGAGCTGTATAAAAAATGAGACCATGTAAATATGCTGAGATTAAAGTAACCTTCTGACCAATTAACCTGTATTGCTTAGAACAGAAAATTAATGTAGTAAGAGCCAGATGCTGTGTTCTCCACCCCTTGTATAGCTCCTTACCCAATTAAGTCATTCTATGCTCCTGTGTCTATGTCACCTAAGTGCCTCATCTTTGTAACCATGCCTCCTTTGCTAGTCTATGTAAGACCCCTGATTTCTCTGGGGAGAGGATTGACTACTTTGGGAGGAATTCCAGGTCAGTCTCTGCCGGCAGCGAATGCTTTGCCCTCACATTCCTGAGTGTGCCTCCCATATTCCCGGACTGGTTGTGCAGAGCTCTGAACGCAGCACCTGAGCCACACACGCTCACTGGCATCCTGCTGGTCCACATGTCCCTCCGAGGTGCAGACCAAGGGGGAGGACATCGAGGGAGGGCTCAGCCTGCAACTCTGGAGAACATTTCTTCAAAGACTGACACCTGAGCCATGCATGGCACAATCTCTGCAATTTTAATACACTTCTATCTCCATGTTCAGACAAGATGGATACAGGGCCTGGATACAGGGTCGGGCAGTGAAGGGTTCCTGCTGGGCTTTGACACAGAGTCAGGAAGGAGCCAACCCACCACGGCCAATATTTTATCTGGCCCAGAGAACAAGCCCTCACCATTCCATCTTCTCCGTTTTTTCCCTTAAGGCTCAGTACTTGGGAAGTTACTCTGAGGGGGTCCCTCAGATTTATGTGTTAAAGCCACTGTCTTTGGGAAGGAAGGCAGAGGGCACAGAACGGGATCCCAAGTGGCTCTGACAGAAACAAAGCACAACCATGCTTCAGGGATACACAAGGACCGCCGCCCGCCCGTCCTGAAAAGCGGGCAGAGAATGAGGCCATCTGTCATGCGCACACAGGAACTCAGGACCAGGAAGAAAAACACAAGAGTGTTTTCTAAACAGAAATGTACAAAGTACTTCTTCCTAGCTTTATCCAAATCAAATGTTTGTAAAGCACCAAAGCTTTCTACAGTTCAGAAACTAAAGCAAAAGTTTTTCCCATTTTTTGTACAGTTTCCCATTTAAGAGCATTTTTAAAAATATGGCTCTACCCCCCATATATAATTCACGGATTCCTTCTATTCAGCAGCACACCTATCTCCAAGAAGAAAGGGGAGCAATTGCCTCGGGTATAACCCAGCAAGCACCTCACACCTGAGCAGGGAATGTGTGGGTGGTGCTTCGAATTTCTGTTTCTGTTGTAAGAATCATACCAGGAACCAAGAGATAATACTAAAAGTTGAAGAAAGACAAGAGGTTATGCTGTCTCATTACTTTTTTTCAAGCTATTTAAAATGTTCGATTAAAAATATAGGAGCTTTAGTGGGAGGAGATGATAGAACTTAAAATGAAGTACAATAAGTCCCTGACTTATGAAAAAATTCCACTCTGGGACAATGTGGATAAGTTGGATTCGTTCTTAAGTCTGACAAGTAAGTCTTTAGCACAAAAATACAATGTACAGGTTAAAAAACCACACAGACAAATGCATAAGCACTGTATCACTGCATGCCATCACACTGTACCGTGAGCTCACAGCAGCATGACTGTTACAGTGTCCGCAGAAATTGGAGCTACCTCTGGGATTCACTCTTCTGAATGTTCACAATGTGATGTTCACTTGTATCTGTGAAAGTTCACAATGCAAATGTTTCCACGTTGGGGACTCACTATTCAAAAGATCGCTTTTGTGCCAAGTGTAGAATGAGCAGAAATATGTCTTCTTCTCAGCAAAATCTGTTACTCATCTCCCCCAACTTATGCCTTGATTACTCACTGCTAATTTAATATTTTTGCATTTTATTAATACATTCCTACATTTCTTGTTGGAATAATTGCTTTTAAAAATGGTACAAGACTGAGTTGCTGGGGAAATGTGAGCCTTAATGCTGGCTTGAACATGGTCCATCCTTGAGAAACCCTTCTTGGGATTCAGTCTCTGTGAGGAGGTGTTGAAAGGCTGGATATGTAATCTAAGGGCTGCAGAGACAGGTGTGCCTTGGGGGAGATTAGGGGTGGAGGAGGACATGGGACTGGGGTCCCTGTGGCGGAAGACCTGCTGTAAGAGTGTTGGCTGCAGAAGAGAAGGAAGGGGGAGTGGCCAGAAGGACCCCCATGGCCCTGTGCTCTCAGCCCCTGCCTGGGACACCCTACAGCGCATGTGTTGGCAGGAAGCCAGCAGCAGATGAGGCCCCTCAACCTTAGACCAAAACCATAAGCAAAATCATCCTTTTTCTCATTATAAAATTACGTGGGCTCAGATATTTTATCATAATAAAAATTAAATGCACCTAATGGGTTTTCTGGCTAGATTTTTTAGCTTTTTCCTTTGAGAATTGAGTGAACATTTCCAGCCATTTTACTAAGCTCACGTCGAGTCCATGTGTGAGTATCAGTGACTACCTGCTCTCAGTCATAGATGAAGACAGACAACATAGACAGCCATTCACCCAAGATTTCAGGTAGATTTACTTTGATAAGCAGATCAGCCATGTTGCAAATTGTTGTATTTTTTGCCAATGCAGGGAGTAGGATAAAGGACCATCACAAAACACTATCTGAAGGCTCCTCAGTCTTCAATGAGACATACAGAAGTTCCAGGCTCCAGTTACAGAGACAAATCCAACCAGACTTTAGCTATGATGGAACAGAAAGGCCCACCAAGCTATGAAACAAATCTTCCCCAGAGCTGAACTTTCTAAAGTTGTCCTTGAACATCACAAATCACCCAAACATCTGGAAACACCAGAAAAAGTTGCTCCCTTCCCAGTCTGATGAGAGTTTACAAAATCCTAGTGGCTAGAACGTCTCCAAACCTGTTTTATCCTTTATTTTGAAGAAAACCACATCTAAGAAATGTAAATCTTTCCTGGAATTTCCTGCCCTTGAAGTGGATGTCATCTTCGGTTACAGGTTGGTCGACTCTGATTGTCCCAGGAACAAACCTACTAGACCTCAAGCCCCAAAGATAACTGCAGTGATAGGTCAGGCAGTCTGCAGCACAGCCAACGCATTTCATCTTGGGGACCCGAAGAAAACATTGTTAAATTTCTAACTTCAGAAATAACCAGGTCCGGGAAGGTTTCAAACTTTATGGGCTGCAGGCCATGAGTTACAAATAAAACAGGTTTGGCCAGCAGGATTCTGATCAACTGGAGCAAGAACAGAAGGTGATCACAGGAGGAGTTTGTAGGCCTTTAAAAGAATTATTGTAGTAGAACCAAATTATAGCCAGAATGTAGACATAAAATGTTTGTTTCATTTTTTTTAAATAGGCAGATTTGGGACCATCAGTGAAATAAAGAGGCCATCACTGAAAGTGGGGTTATGAGAAATTGATCCTCACTTTAAAGCTTTAATTAACTGTCCTCCAGTGGGCTCCAACAGATCAATGCTTTTGTTCCTCGCACCACTATCTTTCTAAAAAATACACGGGGGGAAAATGTGAAGGAAGAGAAGAGAATGATGAATGCACTGGCATCTCTGGGCAGAAAGGAGAGAAAAAGAACCTTTGCAAATACCACAAGGGAGAAGAACTTGGTCTCCTTCCCACTTAGGATGAGCTTGCTGCACTTCCACTGAGCTCTCACACAGATCAATTCAGGATAACATTATAAGCAAGTTGTTTGATGGTCTTTCCAAACTTGATAATTATTTTTTCCATTTTTTATAACTAATGTAACACTATGACCCAGTGCTGCACATTGAAAGTTTTTAAATAGACTATTTTTCAAGAGCAGTTGCAGGCTCACAGCAAGACTGAACTGAATATAGTGTCCCACAGATTTCCTCCCTCACCCAACTCCCTCCACTACCAAGGTCTCTGCTCAGACCGGTGCCCTTGCTCTACTGAATAAGCTAATCCAGATGCACCATATGACTCCAAGTGCACAGTCAACTAGAGTTGACCTCGATGCTGTGTATTTTATAGGCTTGGACAAATTTGCAATGTCACGTATCAACAACATTATTGTAGAGAACACTGTTACCACCCTACAACTCATTGGTGCTCAATCTATTAATCCCTCATTTGTCTAATACCGGCAACCAATGATCTTTTTAATTATTTTCAGTTTTGTCTGTTCTAGAATGTTCTAGAATGTAATATACCAGAATTATACAGTATCTAATTTTTTAAAATTGCTTTTTTTCGATTTGTAGTCTACATTTAAGGTTGTTTTTTTTCATGACTTGATAGTATATTTCTCTTTAATGTTACATAACACTCCTTTGGCTGGATGTACAGCAATACAAATTAAAACAATGAAATACCACTATATATTTTTATATTTCTCTTTTTAAATGTTTGTGGGCCATCTGTATATTGTTCTTGATGTGGTGTCTACTGATGATTTTTGATCATTTTCTAGGTGGGCTACTCTTTTTCTAACTGTGGAGTTATAAGAATTCTTTGTAAACTTTGCAATGCAACAGTTATGTTATTCAGCTTTCTGTCATTATAGCGAGTTACCAGAAATAATCTCTTACTTTGGCTTGGTTTTGGAGGTTCTACTTCCCGATTAGTGAGCCCTTGTTGCTCTGGGAACATGGTGCCCCAGCTCATAGAAGGAGCATAACCTCAATACCAGGACAAACAGAGTGTCAGTTTCTCCCCATCCCCCTTGAAGGAATGCTCCCAATGACCTTCAGACCCACCCTGTGTCCTCAAATCTCCATCACTTCCTAACCATCTACTCTAGGACCAACCCTGTAACACATGGACCTTTGGGGGGACACCTTGGACCCAAACTATAGTAAGAGTGCTCTGTAAGATCTGCTTGTTGCAAATACTTTCTCAGTTTTGAGATTGTGTTTTTACTTTCTGAACCCGTTGAGTTCTATTTCTCATTTAATAAGGTGCTTATTTGGGAGACTGTTTCTCCAGTAGTCTTTTAAATTTAGGCTGAAGATACTCAATTTATAATTCTACAAAAAAAGAATTATTTTGCTACTCTTCCCACAATTCAGATTGACAGATGTTTTATTCAGACTATAATTATCCAGCTCACAAATTAAATAGAACTTTTTGTTCCTAAGCTATCTTTTATCCCTTAAACATTTCATTCTCTCTGTTCCTAACCACTTCAACATCAACAGGTTTAACATCCAATTTATCTCCAGTAGAGATAAGTATCACAATGATCTTTGTCAATGAGGATTAGGACAGAACTAAGTTCTGCTCACCCTCTTACACCGAAACTGCCCGTTCACATTCTGACTTTTGAAAATGATACATTTCTAGTATTTAATTCTGGGATGCTCCAAAAGAAATATTACTGTACCATGAAAGCCATGCATTTTGGAGAGAAAAGCATAAATCTGTAACAGAGAAGAGAACTAGAAGGAATTCCTACTTTACAATGCCTCATTAAAGCCTTGGAGAAGCTTGACAAAGACTAATGACACTGAGCAGCAGGAGGATGCTCCTTACTAATGATCAGTTCACATGGATTCCTCAGCCTGGGCAAAGTGGAAGGGAAGATAATCTCAGGTTGGATCTCCTGGAGTGAAAATCAACTTTTCATCCTTACAGAATATGAACAAGGTCTCAGGCAAAACTGCCACGTTTCAGCATTAGAGAAGCCGACCACAGCGTTCAGCATCCCCAGAAAGGACCCCTGACAGAACCTGGGAAACACTTTACACACCTCGACACAATGTTTGTGAGGTGCTGCTTGAAAGCAAAGGAGGCTGATCCTTGCTGCCAGTGCTATTTTCTTCCTAAGATGCATGGTCCCTGGTTATGGCAGTGGTGGAACACTTAGTATTTCCATGGGGACGATTCTGCCTGAAATTGGCAAAGTAATTCATGCATCTTGTCAGAAGACTCCAAAAGTACAGATTTCTTACTCAAAATGAGCTAAGAATAAAACTAATATGAGGACTGCTAGAAAAATATGCATACTAAAAACAGACAATTATCATGAAGAGAAGCACATGGCTTAATATGGCTTCTCTAGGAAATCAACAAACGCACAAAACCTGAAGGAAATGCCTGGCTTGTATCACCACTAACCTTTTGTACGGGATACAGGTCAGGACCTGCTGTGTGGCCAGCAATGGGCCCTCCCATAGGAGTGGCCAGTTGGATGTAGGGAAACTACAGACATTTCCTTTAAAGAAAGTTTGCATTTCTTGGGCTTTTTTGTTCAGTTTGAAAATGTGGTAATATTAGATCCCTCTTTCCATATGGAGGCCAATGAGCTGGACTTGGACAGCTCCTGAGGTGACTTTTGACACCACTATCAATTTATACACATTTAAAACAGGCTGACTTGTCACATGTATGTCACCAAGCTGAACAGCTGAGATTTGGATCTATATCCTCTGATATATCAAACAGTGTGGGCTCAATGAAGCCACAGAAGTCTTCAGAAAGGATTCATGTTGTTCAGATAAAAAGGGAACAGATGGGATTCTTAGTGTATAAAAAGTACCTCAGTAGATCCTCTCCTCTATGCCAATCAATGAAAACACTTGGAAATTCTTAGAACTCTAGAAATTAACCAAGAGCTTGCCATGATTTAAGGAGCAATTTATTCAAGAAAAATCCCCAAATCTCAGTGGATATGGCAGAGTTTGTGGCACTCTGGCCTAACTCCATACTAGTTTTAAATAACCTTACAAACTGCAGCCTTACAACCAAGGTAGCTATAACAACCTACAATGTAGCTCCAATACATGGGGGCCAGAGTAGGTTTAGAGATGCTCCTAAGGGCCCACTGCTGGAGTACTGTCATTGTTCAGGCTGGCTTTTTTTCCAGACACTATTTTTGACCTGACTGAAATCTTTTTCTGGGGGAAAAAGTCCTATCCCTTGGGTGTTGGTAAAAAATAATAAGTTGTAGTCATTTAACAATGCAGCTACCTAAGGACTTATTACAAGTTGGTAGAAACAAGAGCCTGAATGAAAAGCAAAAGGACGATGAAGGGAAGGAGCTGTTTCCAGATGGTTTTGAGAAGCTCTGACAGATTCCCAAGTATATAGAAACCCACAGAAATTGCACATAAATATGTGCTCTGACAGATTCCCAAGAATATAGAAACCCACAGAAACTGCACATAAATATGTGCAGTAACAAATCTGCGCATGAGCAAAAAAGATCCCAGAGTATACTCAGCCATCTCCTGACAAGTCCCTATAGATACCAGATTCGAGGCTGGGATAGCCTTGATCATTGTTTTGGTGTTTGGAACCCCAAGTTGAAAGTGAAAAACTGGGGAGCACAAGGCACATTTAAAATGGTCAGAGCACAAAGTGGCAACTAACCTAACAGCCCAGAGACTGGAATGGCCTCATAGTAAAGGACATGCAGACATTAGAGAATGAATTTTTACCCTGAATTATTTCTTCCTTCCCGGAAAAAGATCTGACCTATGCCTTGTTCTTTCTGGTATATTAGATTAAGACAAGGCAATTTTATATACAGTGATGCCTACTCACTACCCACAAAGTGTGTACTGCAGCATCATTTGCACAATTAGAGAATTAATGACAATTTAGACATTTGTCATAGGAGAATGAGTAGCAAAATTCTATGTGGCCATTTCATAAATACTGTGCAACAATTAGGATCATGCACTGCACTAAAAAGTAATTGAGAGCTACAGTATTTCTCATGCAAAACAAGATAATAGATGCATTTTGCAATAACACAGTTTATATATTTTACT